>OZ010799.1:132359361-132582055 GCA_963932465.1 Maratus speciosus
ATAGTCCGATTTTTCATGCGCATTAGAAAATGAACAAGAGTCTTGCTGGAAACAATTAAATTGTTATTTGTTTCATCTGAAACATTTTTATTTGATTTTTAAAAAATCGCGTGCGTCATTTTCGAGAGAAAAAAATCGAATTATTTAACGAACGATAATTTTCGGAAAAACAACCAATATGTTATTCCCTTCATATAAAACAAATTCATATTATATATCAATTTAAAGAAAATCGCCCGGGCCATTTTCCAGAAATACAACTTAGGAATTTGATCGATCGAATTTAGTTTAAAAATGGGTTTCGAGATCTCAAAACATACTGCACGTAGAAATGTAAAAATTTCAGAATATGATTAGACTGCAGATAGAAGACTGTCTTTAAAAAATCAGAATAATATGCACTATAGACCATGGGACGAGTGGCGAAATTGTTCAAGTCCGTTTACCAACTCCGGGAACTAAGAAATTTTGCATGCAATACAATTATACAATACTTATTAACTAAAAAACGCAAAGTTCACCAAAAAATATTTGCACATTAATTTTTTATACCAATTTAAAGTGGTACCCTAAAGCTGACATTATAAAGGTAATGTTTAGTGTTTTGGTTAGTATTTTCCCTTTTAAATAAGAATGAAGATAAAATTTATTGAATTGTCATCATTTACTAATAAATATTAAATACTGACAATAAAATATTTTCTTTAATATTAGTATTGTATTTAATATTTGCTGTTTAAGAAGCTGAATATTTTTTAATATATTTTACACGAATGTAGCTTAAATAATAGATTAAATGAAACTTGAAAGTTAAAATAATAAAATAAAAATACTCTATACTTTCAGAACGTATGTTTTAACACCTAATGAAGTAATAAATATAAAATTTAAGGATTTGCCCTCATATGTCGACACCTATATCAATTGTTGAAAAGAGCAATTTTGACTCTTAAACTCGACATTCCCTTTAACTATTAAATTTTTGAGGTAAAAACATTTCTAATAAAACTAACAATTTTTTTTAGTACTTCTAATAAAACGATAAAAGGTTTAAGTAACACAAGGCTCTTTTTAACATAAAATTAAATATTCAAAAATTGCTCAACTAAAGCTGCTACCTTTTCTGATACTAGAGATCCCTGAAAATAATGCCTTAATTTTGGACGGTATGGGAGTTTTGCAACAAATGCAGAATATTCCAAATACTTTTGGAGATCTTGCTTTACAAGTATTGGAATATATTATTGGTATGGGTGTTAGCTACAAATATAAAGCAATTCACTTTGTAACTGACACATATCCTATTTTCAACATTTAGTGCAGCGAGTGACAAAGGATGGCTACAGGAGGTGAAACTGTTATTAAAATATGAAGTTCAACGCAAAAAAAACCTCATCAGTTAAAATTTCTAGCAAATGGGTCAAATAAGGCAGTTTTGGTTGAATTTCTTTTTAAAAAATGGTCCTCAGTAGATCCCCCAATTCTGAAAAGTGTATTGTTGATTGTTGCACATGGGGGAAAAGTGTCATATCATAAGCGGTGAAAACAGTCATCTGATAGTAAGGGATATGTCCGAACTGCATTCTGATCACCAAGAAGCAGATACAAGAATGCTGTTCCATGTAGAAAATGCTTCGATATGTTTCATACATGTTATTATTAAAAGTTCGGACACATGTTTTCATCCTCTCACTTTGTATGAGTAGATTTTTAACAACAGAATTATATTTGCTTCTGGGTACTGCGAGTAATTTAGAATTTCATAATGTTTTATCTATCGCTACTATTTTAGGTCCAGACATTTGTGATAGTTTAATAGGCCTTCGCAGTTTTACAGATTGCCACAGTTGTAGAGCCTTTAAAGACAAGGGCAAAATTAAAGCATTGACTATAATGAATAGTAAAATTGACTATAATGAAAAGTAAAATTGACTATAATGAAAAGCAAAATTGTTTATATTGATGCATTTAAAGGGTTTAGAATTTCTTGGACTTTATCAAGTGCTCTTATTCAAACCCTTGAACTATTTGTTTGCGAACTTTATGGCCAACCTACTAAAACCTCAGTAAATGATTCAAGATACACATTGTTCAAACTGAAGTTTAAAATTGATGTTGCTTTACCACCAAATTATGATGCTTTAGTATGCCATATTAAAAGGGCAAACTATCAAGCATATATTCATCGTCGGTGTTTCCAAAACATAATGAGTGTCCCTAATCCTGCTGAACATGGATGGATCATTAATGGGATAAATATAAGGATTTGTTGGAACACAATTCTTTGTATTCCATATAGTTTACTAAAAAACATTTTGTGCAAGTGCCAGAAGACCGTTTGTTTATCAAGTAAATGCTCACGCAAATCAAATGGAATTTCTTGCTACGAATTATGTTCATGTACTAATTGGAAAATTCCAATGAACAAAATTAATTTTTCAGTGATACTTTTGAAGTTGATTCAGACATATGAAGATATTGATAGTTTGCATAATGTAGATGATATTTTCTAAAAAATGTACCAAAATAAATAATATTATACATAAAACATGCCTAAAGTAAAGTTTTTATTTAAGACAAGCATTTAAGCATGAAACAATGTGATCTTATTGATGGACCTCCTAGTTGCGTGGCAACTTAACATCCAGTTCAAGAGGTGATCGTGTTGCAAGGGCATTATGGAGCCTTAAAAAATGAATGTTTAAACGTGGCTGGTAGCCACAATGAGAGAAATCACTAGAAAAGTTAAGAAAAGAATAACTTAAAGTGAGAACTTGAAGTACTAAAAGTTTAACAATGTAAGAGAAAAAATAAAATTTAGATAAAAAAAAAGAGAAAGAAATTCCATTAGTTCCAAAAAGGACAGGCGAAAAAGCTACCAAGGGATATCCCATCTAAAAAAAAGGGGCTCTTTTCAGTCACCATACATTAAGTTTAAGTTGGCTAAAAATGCTATTTATATAGTAGATAAGCAGTATTATATTTAAGCATTACCAATTTTCTAAAATCATTTAGATATTGTTTGTCTAATTTTTCCTGTAACTTCTTAAGCATTTTATTAAGTGCATTATATCAAAGTCTCTTTACTGTTATTATATTACTTAAAGAGCCTTGTGTTACTTAAACCTTATATTTATTAATTAGAAGTATTCGAAAAAAATTGTTAGTTGTATTAGAAATGTTTTTACCTCAAAAGTTTAATAGTTAAAGGGAATGTCAAGTTTAAGATTCAAAATTGCTCTTTTCAACAGATGATATAGGTGTCGACATATGAGGGCAAATCCTTAAATTTTATATTTATTACTTCATTAGGTGTTAAAACATACGTTCTGAAAGTATAGAGTATTTTTATTTTATTATTTTAACTTTCAAGTTTCATTTAATCTATTATTTAAGCTACATTCGTGTAAAATATATTAAAAAATATTCAACTTCTTAAACAGCAAATATTAAATACAATACTAATATTAAAGAAAATATTTTACTGTCAGTATTTAATATTTATTAGTAAATGATGACAATTCAATAAATTTTATCTTCATTCTTATTTAAAAGGGAAAATACTAACCAAAACACTAAACATTACCTTTATAATGTCAGCTTTAGGGTACCACTTTAAATTGGTATAAAAAATTAATGTGCAAATATTTTTTGGTGAACTTTGTGTTTTTTAGTTAATAAGTATAGTATAACTGTACTCCATGCAAAATTTCTTAGTTCCCGGAGTTGGTAAACGAAAACTGGTTTTTAGCCACTTTTGATGCTCCGTCCCATGGCCTACTATATTTGCTGAGTTATGAAGTGGCGACTTTTCGCGTTTCCTTTGATCTCGAGTTAGGTGTATATATGAGTTCCGCCATTCTTACGATTTTAGGCTTAAGGCTGTATCACTGTGGAATACTTCCGTCTTCCATGATTACTTACTCATTTAGAAATAAATTTTGATTTAGTTATAAGTTAAGCCTCGGCGTATTGGATTTTTTTTTGCGGGGGGGGGGGGGGCAAATTGGGACCATTTTTTTCTTTTGCATTTTTAAGATAATTTTGAAAAACCAATTTTTCGCATTGTTAAAATGTTTTTGTGCGATATTTGCCTATGTTTCTATGTGCGTTGGTAGTTAGTCTATGTAAAATCCAAATTTGGTAGATTTTCACTGAAAATTACAACTCCCAAGGGCCTAAAAGGGACTTGGGGACGATAATAGGGCACCTTACCCTAATAACAATTTTTGACAACACTAGAGCAGCCAATCCGAGGTTCGCGAGCTATAAAACATGCGTGAAAACATTTTTTTTTTAAACTGAAAACTGTAACAGATTGTTTACATTTAATAATTTTTTTGTGATACCATAGTAGCATCGCCAAAAAGCCTTCTTGTATAAAAATTATTAATAATTCCTTTTAATAAGATTTTGAAATTTGTAAAAAGTATCTGTTTTAGCCGTATGGTAGGAATTATTAGCCGAATAAATCGCCAGCAGCCTTTTAGACTCTGATAATTTCCGTGGTTTAAGCGCATAGTTTGTTACATGTCTGTTAAATTTGTGTTTCATTTTTGCATTTTTATTTATTTCTGGATAAAGTTTTAATTTCGTTATGGAAGATTAGTCGGTAAGAAATGATGAACTAATTATATTGTTTTAAGTGCAAACAGGTTAATCTGTTGAAATCGGGCTGCAGAAGTTAGAAATAGATTTTTTTTAAATCATGCTTTAAAATTATTTTTAAAATCATAAAAAATGTGCAAACTGAAATACAGTTTTCAAACAAAATGCAATTAAATACCCCCCCCCCCCCCTTTATTCGACGGAGCAAAAATTAAAATTATGAGGAATTCAAAGGAATTCAATAAACTGTACACTGTAAGAAAAATACGACCAGTTTTCCTCTAGGAATCGGAAAAATAGTTACCCTTATCGTACCGGAAAATTTTCCGAAGCAACTCGGATTAAAATCTATAAAATCGGAATAAAATCCATAAAATAACGCTGTATTGACTATTTCCTTCTTTTTTGCGGATTTTATTCCGAGCTGGGTCGGAAAATTTTCCGGTACGATAAATGTGACTATTTTTCCGATTCCTACAGGAAAAGTGGTCGGATTTATTTTACAGTGTAGTAAAACGTATTAGTCAAGTGTTGCGTCGTCCATATGACGCCAGTGTTATTCTCGGGAATGTTTTTGATATATAATTGTCTGAGCGAAGCGAAGGCTAATACTCAGCGAAATATTACTGCCCGGACACTTTACTACTACGATGGATATTAACGCCATGTCCTACTGAAAAAAAGCCTAATAAAAACCTTTCGTCAAGCATAACTCAAAAAATATTTGTCGGATTTCGTTTCTGATTGCACCAGAAGGTACCTATGAGGGTCGCCTACTGAATGCACCTACTATGAAAAATAAGTTCCAAACCGTTTAAAAATTATATAGAAAAAACTCTTAAAAAAGCACAATTTATCTGCATACGCCACAGAAATTTGGTGTGCGTCACTTTCACCGGTTGATGTTTTCGTAGACAACTGGTTTGAACACATGGAGCAAATAAAAAAAAATACGCACGCAGTAATATTGAATAGATCAGTTTCAACCACGTGATCACAAACCTTGCAACAAACCGTGACAACCAGTTTTGGTGGGCAAACAAATAATAATACAGTATTCCGTACCACGGTGACCGTTTTTAGCCTGTTGTATAAAATCTGGCATGTTGTATGACATACAATTGTGGATGATTAAAACAAAAGACATGAGTGTTTATTGATCCGGGAGGTTAGCTTTCTCTGGATGTCTATCTGTCTATCATACAGCATGCAATTTTCTTGTAAAGGATGATATTATTATGCAGTAAAACCTCCATAACGGACACACCCGATTAGTGGACACCTCTATTTAGCGGGCATTTTTTCGATTACCAACCCTTAAATAACTGTACATTTTTTACTCTCAGTAGCGGACACCTCCAAATAGAGGACAAATTCTGCCCTCCCGAGGTGTTCGCTATTCAGAAGTTTTACTGGTAAAACCTCCATAGCGGACACACCCGACTAGCGGATACCTCTATTTAGCGGACATTTTTTCGATTACCAACTCTTAAATAACTGTACATGTTTGACTCTCAGTAGCGGTCACCTCTAAATAGAGGACGAATTCTGCATTCTCGGGGTGTCTGCTATTCAGAGGTTTTACTGTATATAATATTGATAATTATTTTACAGGGCTGCACAAAAGAATAAGAATATATGAAACGAATATAAACTAAATTCGGGATTGGTAGATCGCTGATGGTAATGTAATTTTAGGATGTTGTTACAGTCATCCGCAGCATGTTTTTGGAGTTTCGTTCATCTAACGAAACCCTACCTGTCTCGCTCCTTTGTCTGTCTGTTTGTCCGTCTGTCACAGAGCCGGTTCTCAGAAACTATATATGTCGGAGACTTGAAAATTTGCATACTTATAGCTGAACACCACACATCAAACGGCAAATAATAAAATTTTGAAAAAGTCTAATATTTAACCCTCTGGGCTCTAACTTGTGTATTTAAAGCAATTTTTCTAACTCAGCCCCTAATTAAGTTGGAGACATGAAAGTTTGCATACTTATAGCTGAACACTTGCAATAACACGACAAATAATAAAATTTTGAAAAAGTCTATTACTTAATCCTCTGGGCTCTAACTTCTGTATTTTAAGCAATTTTTCTAACTCAGCCCCTAATTAAGTTGGAGACATGACATTTTGCATACTTATAGCTGAACACCTCACATCAAACGACAAATAATAAAATTTTGAAGAAGAGTATTATTTAACCCTCTGGGCTCTAACTTGTGTATTTTAAGCAATTTTTCTAACTCAGCCCCTAATTAAGTTGGAGACATGACATTTTGCATACTTATAGCTGAACACCTCATATCAAACAGCAAATAATAAAATTTTGAAAAAGTCTAATATTTAACCCTCTGGGCTCTAACTTGTGTATTTAAAGCAATTTTTCTAACTCAGCCCCTAATTATGTTGGAAACATAAAAATTTGCATACTTATAGCTGAACACATCACATCAAACGACAAATAATAAAATTTTGAAAAAATATAATATTTAACCTCTAATATTTTGTCTCGCGCAATTTTTAAATTTAAACTGTTTTGCAATACTATTTTTTGTTCATTTTGCATAATAAGTGTAATGTGACGTAATTTGTTCCATTTCAGATTTCTAACGCATGTTAATGAATTTATTTTACAATATCCTTTCTCTTTTAAAATTCACATGTAAATATAATTTTTATGGCGTAATTTCCAATAAGTGCCTGCTTTTTATACCTAATTATTTAATTCTAATTTGAAGTTTTTTTTCTGTTTGTAATAGTAACGTGTAAATAATTTTTTTATTTGAAGCAAACATTATTGTTTGCGCTGTTTATACAGTTGGCAACAGTTTAAATTAATACCATTTTCTAAAATATGTAAAAAATATCTGTCAAAATGCTGAATATTTGAATTTAAAATAGAAATAAAACCTCAAAAAATGAGTCAAATTAAAAAAAATTAATGAAATCTGCAGACCGGGATCTTCTATTGAATAAAATGATCTAAAAATGATTAAATTCCCATGTATAGCTTTTGCTCTTACAAATTTTTTTTAATTGAACGATTTTGTCCAACATTAGCATTAAATATCTCTTAAAATAATTCTTCGATTTGAAAACTGTATGCATTAGTGTGTTGATCAAACATTTCGATATAATACCACAGATTTTCATATATTTGTATGCAATAGTTTTCTTAATATTAACGAAGAAAGATCTCCGGTCACAAAAAATTCAAAACCGGCGGCGGCGGCGGTGACAGCGTTAGTTACTTTTTATAGAATAGAGAGATATATAAAAATGAAAACTTGTGTATCTGTCTGTTTGTAATTCTATAAAAAATCCACAATTTGGAAGCCAAAATTGTGAAGAGATACGTACATGTGTATTAAAACATGGCCGAGACAACTAAAGTAATCCGGAATCGAAATAACTTATAGTTAATTTTTAATTAATAAAAAAACCACTAATTTAAAAGCAATTTCTTATCAAATTTAAACATTTTTCGTTATAGCAGTTGCCCAAAATTAAAAAAAACAATAAAATTATTACTACAACAATTAATTTTCTACTGCAAGATTTCCACGTGAAAAATGAAAATGAAATAAATAGTTTGCCGAATTAAAAAAAAAAGGTGAATATTACGTCATAACTTTTCTATTGCAAGATATTCACGTGAAATATGAAAATGAAATAAATGGTTTGACGAATTTAAATGAAAGTGAATATAACTTCATAACTTTCTATTTCAAGGTTCCCACGTGAAAGAGGAAAAAATTCCGTCATATTGGAAATATAAAGGGCATGGTGGATATAGTATAACGTCATATGAGTGTGAAAAATGTATTGAAGCATGATAAAAACCCGATTAGGGAAATATTGGCGTATTTTAACATTATTGCTCCAATTATAAATTGAAATAAGTTCATTTATAGCTGTATTCTTTTGCGCCTGTTATATACATTTATACATTTTATGTAGCGTTTTCATATGATTGATTCAACAACATTTCGACTGCTTTTTTTAATGTTTGTTTTGTGTTGTATGTTAAATTTTGAAATTGATTTTTCAGAACAAACATCCTTCAAATTCTGGGCAACGCCGGTACTTTAGTTTGTAACAGATAAATGGCTTTTGTATCTGTGCATCTAATGCTAATATTATAAAGCGTTATAATATTATAAAGTATATAATATTATTAATGCTTGTACGTTTGTGAGGTGTTATCTCTGAAACTACATAGCCAACTTAAAAAAATGTTGGTGGCCATCTCTGCTCCGAAAAAAAGACTATTTTATGTCAGTGCAAGAGCCTACATCGCTGCAGGAGCAAAGAAGTTCTAAAATTATGATTTCTGCGATATTGATTGGGTTAGAAACTTTAAATTTGGTGCGGTAGTTACTTTTAAGATGTAAATACTCGTAATGAACGCTTTCTAAAAGGTTCAATTTGACGGATAAACGTAAAAATTTCTAGAAAGGTTCTAAACTATGATTTATTTGGAATACTGAAATTTTTGGGATACTGTTGGGGTTAGAAACTAGAACTTTGGCATGGTAGTAATTAATAAGATGTAAATGCTCGTTGTAGAACGAATTCTAAAAAATAGAAAGACGAAACAAAGCGGAAAAAGATCTAAAGATGATCAAAGTAACGAAGAACATGGAACTGTTAGGAATATAAACATGAAAATGGACATGGCTGTATTTATCATGACGTAAATTCTCGCAATAGAACAATTTCTAAAAATGTCGCTATATAAAACAGTGCAGAAACAAAAAACTTTCAAAAATTTTCTATTTCTCTGTTACTGCTGAGCCCAAAATCTTGAAATTTTGCTTCGGGTTAGTTTTAAAATATGCAATTGTCTCTATGAATGGTTTCCAAAAAAATTTAAAATTTAAAAAAGATGAAATTAACGGAAAGCGATCTCAATTACCATTAATTTGGAATTATTATGTACAGCAACTTTAAATATTTCATAATGCTGCATTTCCTCCGCAAAACATGCAAAAACATTTAAATGCAAAAAAACTGATAGATACCCACCTAGCATTAAATAAATTGTGTAAATATTGAATAAAGACCTGTATGAAACAGGGGTCAGCTAGGTGGGGAGGCCTACCAAATGGCTTAAGCACTCACAAGCCCCACCCAGACCTGTATGAAACAGTGAGTAGGTTGCCAGAATGTACTTGTTAAAGTGTTCCTTCTCTAGGCTTTTCTCTCTCTCGCCAAGGCCACTAACAGAGGGAAGTGCCGTTTTAAATGTGATATGAATTTTTTATCCGATTCATTTTTCTAGACATTTTATCATAAGGACATATTCTCAATTATCATTAGTAAATTTTTTATATATTAACTTATTCTGGTGAAATTTTGTAATCGGGTTCATATTGGCGTATGTTAGCTTGCATGATTTGCTGAATAAATATGTATGGATTTGTAAATTACTTCAAATGACACTTTGACAGCTCAAAAGTTATGCAGACGATATATTCAGATCTTGTGTCATACTTTATGTTGTAATCATTGCCGATTTCTTTTATTTAATGCAGGCTAAATACAGCTCAACTTGTGCAGATTATGTTTGAAAACAAAACAATACAGCGTATGTAGTGGCCAGCATACACTCATCATTTAAATCCGATCGAGCATATCTAAAACACACTCTAACGAAGCATTGCATGCCACTTTTGATGTATTCGGTACTTTAATATTATAGTAGATTTTGAGAAGAGAATTCCTTAAATGTTATCGACAACCTCATTGCATCCATGGAAAACAGATATTGTACAATATTAACTATTCCGGAGGAGCACACACCATATAAAGTATAGTCCATTCTTTTTAAACATCATATATTTGTCATTTAAAGTTACTCAAATTGGTGCGGAGCGTCTGATTATGCTCTTGACATCATTTTATACAGTTAAAATTCCGATATAAGTAAATTAGTGTTTCATTTTCTATTTTACTTTTAATATATTGCGTACTTTCAATTTTATATCCATGCATGGCTGTCTTGAATGGTTTGATTTCCCATTTTTTTAAACAGTGTCTACGAATTTATATATAAGATTTTGTAATTCTACAATTCGTTTATTTTCATCATTTAAATTTTTCGCAGTATATGGACAATTAAAGATAACATCTCATTTTCTTTGCTTCCACATGTTATTATTAAATCTATGTTCTCAGTAATATCGCTCAGACTAATCCCTCTGAGGGAAGTCCTAGTATAGATATATCAATGATATATCATATTTGAATATAATTTTCAAACGTTAATGTACACTGTAAAAAAAAAATACTGCCAGTTTTCCAGTAGGAATCGGAAAAATAGTGTCCCTTATCGTATCGGAATAATTTCCGACCCAGCGCGGAATAAAATCCGTAAAAATAAGGAAATAGTCAGTAAAACGGTATTTTACGGAATTTATTTCGATCTGGGCTGGAAATTATTCCGGTACGATAAGGGCAACTATTTTTACGATTCCTACCGGAAAAATGGCAGTATTTTTTTTACAGTGTATGATTGAGTGAATATTTGTATGTTTACGAAAGGTACGTCTGATTTATACCAGGTGTCCCTTCTTAACGTTGATCAATAACCAATCCTTAGGTTAATGTTAGACGAACGTCTATTTGCACGATTTTTGTATCAACATGAAAAGAAGCACATAGTAGCGAAGATATAGGAAGGCTGTAGGAAGGAAAAAAGCATACAAATAGACGTTCGTCTGACATTAGCCCAACGGGAAAGGGGGGAGGTTACCTGTAGAAGGCCAAAAAAGTGTGTTTTTAAGCAATTTTTTTCTATAATAGGAACGAAGATTTTAGCTCCTAGTTTATTTTATGTTATTTGTTATGATTTGATTAATATATTTTTTTTAAATAAAAAAAGGATGTTGTGGCTCTAGTTGAGGATCTGAATGCCCTAACTTGTGTGCCGTGCACTTCGAAATTGGCGAGATCCGATAGATCGCCAGAGTCGTTTGCAATCAATTTCCATTAAGGGGGTAGGATACCTTTAAACCTGCAAAATTTTCGAAAATTTTTTAATACATATTTTGATTCCGTAATCATTTCTGAACAATATGCAAAAAACCGTATCAAAAAATTCCCATTAGTTTACTAATTATGGCTGTTTTATTAAGACTAAATATTAAGACTACATAGGATAATTAAACTTTGCATTGCGTTTATTCAAAACGATGAATTTTGATACTTCGCGTAGTGTTACTAAAAAACTATGCATGACAATTTTTCACCACATATTCATTACTATATTATCTACAACTTAAAATCAGAAAAATGTAAGATTTTATTTTATTTTTTGTTTTTAAGTTTGAAAATATTTTTTGAAAAGTGAAAATTTTTAATTTGTTGTTAATTTTTTAATTTAGTCAATATTTTTTACAAATATTCTGGTTTTAATATGAAGGTAACAGTATTATGTATCTATTTTCACCAAAATTTGCTCCTTATATGCATATTTTCAGATTTTATCATGCGCGCAAGATTTTTTTCTCTCATTATCACATATTTTTAAACTTATCATTTCAATATTAATTTTTGAATTTACAAGTATATATATATATATTTAAACATAAATATAAATATGAGCTTTATATTTAAATGAAGTTTGATTTTTATTTTTGACTTATTACACAAGTTTTGAAGCTTAGAACATAGTGGTAGTTTTTCTTTTTTCGACATGTTCAAAGGTATCCTACCCCCTTAAGGATTATGAAAGTAGATACTATTGTCTGGAGCTTCAACCACTTTGAGATTAAAAACTTGAAAATCAACAAAGTGAGAGTGATTTGAAAAAAAGGTCCTTTTCTGACCCCTTTTTTCGAATTTTGGCGTGCTTCTAAAAATATTTATTTCTTTATAAAAATGGCTGAAAGTGGTCCAAGCTGCAATTAATTACCTCACCATTAATTAAGAAAAAATAGCAAGATCAGTTTAATAGTTTTTGGTTACTGATCCCGCATAGTTTGAAAAAGTCATTTTGGGTAACGCATTATGTGTTATGCAAAATGACGTTATAAACGCTTTATGCGTTTATAGTGTTCCAAACCAGAGTAAGCCTACGAACGCGTTGCGCCAAAGCCCTAAATAGTAACTAGGAAAAGACTTCGATTTCGCACAAATCGTGTACACGGATAATCTACAGACTGTGAGGAATAGAAATAGGATGGAATAGAAATGAGGAATAGAAATAGATGAGGAAATATTATGATATAGAAAATAATGAGGAATAGAAATAGAATAAAAAAAGAAAAGCGATTTTTTGAACCGAAAAAAAAAGCAAATCTCCTTTTAAACAACGAGGTATAGTTCAAATTATAAAATTGTTTATAATGTCGTACTTCCTCATATAAAAAAAAATCATTTACGCCAAAACAGTTATTTAAAAATTAATTACAAATTTTACATTTTTTATTCTCCTTGGGTCCAATAATTTATATTTTGAGAACTTTTCCTCATACCCGAATAAGTTAAACAATAAAAATTCCATTTTTCTTTAGCCAAAACATAACGAGTTGTGATTCTTTGTAATTTCGGAATTTTAGTTGTTCTCAAACACTATAATCGCGTTTTTACTTCCTTTTACTTTCTTCAATCTTTACAAGAAGGTGTCAGATTCATGAAAATTTTCGACTTCCGGTTTTCGACGGATTTACACGCTTTAGGGGTGAGAGATCCCGAAAAACTTGTTTTTACAAATTGTCTGTCTGTGAGTCTGTGACTCTGTCTGTATGGGACAGAAATTTTGTGAGCGCTATATATCAAGAACGGATTCACGGAATTTAATAAAATTTTATATTCAGTTAGTCCCTGATATAAATTGGTTATGATTAGATTTTAAAGTGAAATATCAACAGGTGACGCTGGTATGCTGCATTTTTCGTGATTTCCACAATAGCGCTATCTCAAGAACTAATGCACGGATTCTCATCAATTTTTAGATTCTGTTAGTCCTTGACATGAGTTGGTACTGTTTATGTTTGGTGTAAATCGCCTCTCAGGTGACACTGCTATACTGCATTTTTTACTATTGCCGCAACAGCTCTATTTCAAGAATTAGCATGGATTTTCACCAAACTTTTGATTCTGTTAGTCCTTGGTCTAAAATGGCGCTGTTCACGTTTTGGTGTAAATATTCCAACAGATGGCGCTGCTATGCTGCATTTTTCATGGTTACCGCAATAGCTGTATCTCAAAAACTAATGCGCGAATTTTGATCAAGCTTCAGATTCAGGTATACCTTGATAAATATTGGTGCTGAATATTTTTTTATGTAAATCGCCCAACAGGTGGTGCTGCTATGCGGCCTTTTTCAAGATTTCCGTAATAGGTCTATCTCGAGAACTAAAGCACAGATTTTTTATCGAACCTTCATAGTGTTCATAGTGTAGGGGTAAAGCATTCGTCTTCCACACAGAAGATTGTCGGTTCGAATCGCTCAGGCGAATCTTTAAAATTTTGATTTTTATTATTATTACACATTTCTTTTCAGATGGACTTAATTGAAAGAAAATTCCTTTTTTTCTGCCATTTTAAACGCTTATTTTATTTTTTTGCGCAGCGACAATTTTAAAAATATCTCCTTATTTCCCTTTTTTTCAGAATGTCTGGAATTTCAATCTCGAACTTCGAGAATCTAGAACGTCATTCCAGAATTTTGTTTGTTACTGCCATCTACTAGCCATTTGTTGAAGTAATAGGTTAATAATAGGCTTTTTTGGTCTTATCATTGGAAGAATTATTGAGGAATTGAAAGGTTTTTTTCCTTTATTTTTTTCGAATTTTAATAAATGTTAACATCCTCTTTTTGGAGCCATTTATTCAGTGCATGGAAAGTCAAACACTAATTATAGATTTTTTGTGAATTATTTGAGCATTTTAAATATGTTTTAAACAATTTTTTGCTTTTAAAAATTTTATATTTTATTTATACCTGTGCTACATTTTTGAAATTGCTTAATTTAAAACTATTCGGATTTTTTAATTTTATTTAAATAATTTTTCTTGAATATTTTTATTTTGGTTTAAGTATTTTTCAAATTATTTTTAAATTAAATGTGATAGTGTTGCCATTTATGTAAGGATTTAAAAATTATAATTTAACGATTTTGATTTATTAATTTAAGGATAAAGTGTTTAAAAAGAGAATCAAACAAAACCCTCTGGGCGATCTGCGATCACACTTAACCACTTGCTTTGATCTCTTAAAAGAGTAGTTATAAAAATATTTAGTTAGTACTTCAGGAACAATGTAAAGAGGTTATACAATATTTCTTACAGAAATATATCACTTGCTTTAACTATTCCAATACCATAGCTGCCAACTCTTCCGCTTTTTCAGACCACAAAAATTTAATAGAAATTTTTGCCTTATTTAATCGGCAGATTACGGCGATTTGAAAAGGTAAAATTTACTATAAAATTTTTGTGGTCTGAAAAAGCGTAAGATGTTGGCAGCTATGCCAGTACGTATATTTTTATTGGTTTCCAATAAATAAATAAATATTCATGATAGAGAAAGTTATTTCGAAGGCAGAAATGCAAATTTTATTCATTACAATAACGACATTCTTATCCGATGAATGATTTATACCATGTGGCAGGTGGTGCTCATGATTGTACTCCTTTATAAATAAACAATTAAATTTTAAAAATCAAAAAACCCGACTGCGTAAAAAGCGAACTAATTAATTATTTCTCATCAGAGTGAAACTATTTTTTTTCAATTCCTACTATTAGCTCACACTCTCGCTATATATATCTTGTTCAAATTTTCAATCGTTAATAAAATACTTATTATTCATCCAATCAAGCTCAAATAATTTTTTTAAAACTGGTACTGGATGACAATTGATGTTAATGCAGTTTTTTTTCAAATATTAATTCATTAATTAAATTAATTAAATTAATTTTCAATGGTCGAGAGAGCCCTCTTCTTGATCAAGGCATTTTAAGCGCCACCCAGGAGGAAAGAAGAATGGGAGAAAAAAAATCTCTTATTGACCTAAGTAGGAATTGACTTAAAATATTTTTTTTTACGTTACTTTTTATATTACTTACCTATTTTTTTTATATATACTCTTATTGATGACTTTTAACTTGTGTTTAATTGTTAGGTCCTATCTATAAACACTGTTTTGATGAGATCTATAGATGTCTATGATGGTTAGAGTTGCAGTAAAGCTAGATATCCTACCTAAACAACTTCCAGGTTGTATAATACTTTAACGGAGCTTCTGACTGTAAAATAGTCAATGAAACATCGTCTTCATTTTGAAAGACCTATCCAATGATATGCAACTCAATAGGGTGTATCAATTTTTTTTCGTCTATACCGCCATTTTGTATTTTACGGCCGCCATTTTTAATTTATAAAAACAAACCTAGCCTATAACCATCGGGTCATTAAGACGAATCGATAGAGACCTCATTCATTAAAATCCATCCATCCGTTGGGATGTTTCGAGGGTATAAAGAAATCCACATACACAGATACGCGTGAAACACATAATCCTTCTTTTCAGTCGGGTAAAAAGGTACAGTCGAGGAAAAAAAAGTAAACACCCCCTACTAACTCCTCAACATGTTGTCGTAGACGAAAGTTACTGGTACCGAACGATTGGAAATAAAGCCTACTTTTAAATGATGAATATAAAATGTTCTTAGGGGGGGGGGGGGCATCTACTTATTAAAATAAATAAAAACTTCATTTTTTTAATGGCAATACCTAATTTTAACGAGATATTTCAAATCTTTGGTTCAAACTATGCCTAGACATCGAATTTCAAGTCATTTGAATAATAAGTTTTTGAATATGATACTAATATACCCAAACATAAATATGTTGAATTTCAATTTTTATAATTTTATGATATGAATTATGAATTATGAAGTTAATATTCGAAAAAATTATGAATTGTAACATACAATTTTTTTGATAGATTTAGATTTATTAAGTCCTGCTTTATGGAAATCCAAAATTTCACATTTCCCTTCCAGGTAGTTTTCAAATTATGCTTAAAAAAAGGCAAATGATAGTTTAAGGGGGCGTCTATGATAGAAGTGACTAGATATTTTGATATTTCTTATGCTGTCCAGTAATCTAGCAGACTTCATTGACTGCTTAATGTGCCTTGATCAAGAAGGGAGCTCTCTCGGTTAATAATTGAGTACCGAACTTCAATTTGGATTTCTTTTCTTTTCTTTTCTTTTGGATTTTTTCCCCTTAAAATACGCTCGTTTTAAAATAATTAATTTCTCTGAAACTTATGGTACGAATTGCATAAAAATTTCTTTTTAGGTTAATTAAATGGTGTAGAATTCATTTATGCTGTCAGAATTGTGTACTGCTATTGAAAAAAAAAAAACAAAGTTATCATTCGTTTTAATATGTAGATAGACCCCGAAGCAAATTTTATACACATCATTTAAAAATAGACTTTATTTTGAATCGTTCGGTACCAGTAACTTTCTTCTACGGTAATTTGTTGAGGAGTTAGCAGGGGGTGTTTACTTTTTTTTCCCACGACTGTACATACCTTTTTTTAGTTAGCACTTCAGGAACAGTTAAAAAGAGTTAAACAATATCTTTTACAGAAACATACCATTTAATTTAAATATATTCAGCACATATTTCTTTAATCGTGTCAAAAATGTGAAAAAAAGTTAAAATAAAGAAACAAGGAGGAAGCAGGGATTCTGCTTTTTCAAAATTTAGTGTCAACCCCGGTAAAAAAAAGAAATACATATAAATATAAATAGTACAAACATATTTCGGTTTTAAGACTTAAAATACACGCTTTTATTTTATATAAAATGACGTCATTTGCATATGCAAAGAATCCGGACTTTCATTAGAATGAAAGTGAAAGCCTTGAATAAATGTAAAATTTTAAAAAAATTAAGCGTAACACGAACAAAGAAAGAAAAATGTGAAGAAAATTGTACAGTAGTTTTTAGCAACATGGTTAATGAAAATTCTGTTTTTAAGAAATATATATATATGTATATGAAATATATTCTATAATGTATAAACAAACTCAATTTGTAAAATATGTACATAATCATTAATACTTGGAAATTTTTCCACAGATTAATTAAAATTAATCTTTGAAAATTAATTCAGAATTAATTCCAAAGATTATTATTTAGCATGTATATAATCTTTGAAAATATCAAGTTGTGTCGAATACGTGTAAAACATACAATAATTATCCTTTGTTCCGGATTAACGAATTTTTGTTTCAACGTATCACAGGTCTGTCTGGTCTAAGCCTGTGAAGACTGTTTCCCTTTTTTAAAAAAAAGTGACCTGCGAAATGGTAGAAGAGTTTGACGTTCCTTCGTAGGCTTTCTTCTAGCATTCCACCGGCAATTAAAGAAAATCAACATATGGTAATACAAATGTGAAAATGTGTATGATTTTTTTTTCTTCCTTTAGTTTGCTTACTCGATTTAGAAGTTAGCATATTTGAGTAATAAAAACTGGAATATTCAGATCCCTTCGCCTTGAAACGTCAACCCCAAAATCGCCTGCCAAGCAATATATTTACCCAATAAACCACACAAACTTTTTTTAAAAACATTATGAGTAGAGATCGACCGAAAATTCGATTATGTTTTCAGTCCAAAATCTGAATTTCGGCAAAAATGCTCCGAAAATTCGGACGGACCGAAACTCGACAACAACTACCTGTATTCCAAAAATACCTGTATTCTTTTCTTTCTTCGGAAATTTTCAATATTACTCATTGATTTGAGCTGTATCGGCTCAAATGAGACATTCTTTATTTATTGTCGTGAACTTCACTGTTTATAATTATTAGTCATGACTAACTGAAGACACGAGTGCAAATTATAAAGCAAGAAATGCCTATATCAGCCTATATTATTAAACTTTGAAGACGCTTTTCACGTGCTCGTTAAAAGCTGAAGTCTTAACAGTAATAGAAAATTTTTAGTTTGAAACCACTGAAGTGTTTCGAATAATCTTCGAGAAATTTTTTGTATAACAGATGACCATTTACAAAAATCATTATAAAAGATAAATCGAGGTACGAATACCAAAAACATTTTTTAATTAGATGAAATTCGTATAATTAGAAAATCATTTCGATGAATTCATTACATTTTCTTTTATATAAAAATAAAAAGTTTTGGTCAGAGGCACAGCGAGTCAACTTGGGCTACACATGTAATTAATTAATAATTATGTATAATTATGTACGCATTAATTACTTTAAAAAAACTTCAGACATTTTTGTTTTCATCCAAAAATAGGAAGATTACCGAAATTCGGTTTTGGTTTCGGTCTTAAAAACCTGTTTCGGTCGATCCTTAACTATAAGTCTGTCAATATGCTTCTAACATATTCGCGAAGAAGCAAAAAAAATCTTTGAACGTATTCAAGTTGTCATTCTTTTTTTCCTTATTGCAATATTTTACTATTTAAAACTGAAATTGTACTGCTTTAGTTGATAAATTTCATGGTATATTATAAATTAAAGGTATTAAATCGGTTTATATTAATACATATATGCATATAATAATATAAATATTCAGTTCCTTAAAAATACACATAATGGAAAAAATATATCTGTCATCAGAAATGTAATATTGGAGTGATTTATTTAAAAGAATCGCTTTTAATAGAAAAAGGACAGCATAAACAGCAGTGTTTAGGAGCTCGGGAGAAAAGAGTTGGTGTCCAGCTGACGTCATCACAGAGAAGGAGGCTGCGCGTAATCCCTACCGTATAATCTAGATACCGGGAGTGTAACGTTATTTGAGACGACACTTTAATTGTAGTCTGAAAGAAATAGCATATCAGGGAGCTAATAAATACTTATGCTCGAGAAATTATTTCGAAAGAGTAACGTAAATTTTAATACTTATACTAATAAAATTCGTATCAGATGAATAGTGCTCTATATTGTACTCCTTTACAAAAGGATAGATGGAAACTCTCAGTAAATAATATCTCAAGGAATTCATTTTTGTTGAAATCACTATTGCAAAACAAAATTATAAATCTATTTTATTTTTGTTTTTGAAGGTATAGTAACGACACTTAAAAAAAATTATTGTTGATAAACTTTTGAAAAATTGCACATTTTATTATTTCAAATAATTTTTTTTCATAAATATGGTCAATAACTCAAATAACTGACGCCACTCCTTTTTTGAATAAATGGTCAAGTGCGAGTATCACTCGCGCTTAGAGAGTTCGGTACAAGAAATATATGAATTACTATACTAACTGTATTATTTAAAGAAAAATCGTTGCCAAAAAATAATAAGACTTTGTAAAAAACTATACAACGTAGGTTTGGGTATAGCTGTATGTACTAGAAACGTATGAATGGATATTGTAAAAGTTCAAAGAGATATGAAGCCTAAATAATATCAAATATTTCTATTCTGTATAACTATTTTTTAATACTAATTCTAATCTGTTTATGATGAACTTAATTCGGTACTGACAGTTAAAGTAGTGCATATTTAAATTTCATTTGGCATTTCATAAAACTAAATTCAGCATATAGTCCAGTCAAATTAGGTTTTTTTCTGGACATAATTATGAGAGTTTTGAAACTTGGTAATATTGTTTGGAAGGGTCTACTAATAAACATACTAAAAGTCCTGATGGATAGGGGGGGGGGTGAGCGCGAGGGGGGTGGTAAAAGAAGGTACCATTTTTCGATTTTTTGTTAATATCTCATAATCTATAAGTCCTACGGAAAAATTTCTAATACAAAAGTTAAAGAGAATTCAATTCTCTACACAAAAGGTTACAAACATTTTTCTCTTGAAGCCATAGTTAACGAGATAATCGCATTCAAAAATGAAGAAATTTGCCGAAAGTCACACCAGTGCCAGAGAGCGGGTCAATGATACTTGAATTGCATCTATTTAACTTAAATTTAAATGACCGTTAATAAATGTTGTGGTCAGGTGAATAGAAGCCTGAACAATAACTTCAACAAATGACATTTTTCTTAACTATAGATTATGTTATATAGATTATATGTTCCGTAATCGGGTTTGAAGTCATTTTAAAAAGTATGGATTAACGCCAATTTAATTTCCTTCTGTAACTTTTGCTTGGTATACTTTTTTTTTACATAGATTATAGACATGTTGAGCCTTCAATCCGTCAGGACCAAAGAGGAATAGGACAAGTTTGTTCGATAGAGCTACTTCACGATTTGACGCAGCGACAAGTTTTAGACAGGAGTTTGATTTGGCATAACCATTGAGCAAAAACTAATGCTATCTATGAAATCCTCTGTAGGGCTCACACATGGACGAGGAATAAGTGGGGTCAGGGCGCCACAGCTATCTTTCATATTTGTACCGCCCTGGAAGAATTCTGTGGTTTAACTCTTTCTTCTGGTGAACAACATAAGGATTTTCGTGAAGCTCGGATGAATAGAGAGGCTGCGGATATCTTCAAACTTTCAAATTGGTTTGAAAATGGTCTACTCTTTCCTCAGATAGATTTAATTGCCGAAACGTCAGTGAAGGCTTACTGTGGAGACACGAAAAGTTTTGGTTTCTGTTAGTCTGTCTGTCTGTTACGCGATAACTGCCGTAAAAAGCATCCGATTACCTTAAAATTAAGGATGCATGTTGGTGAAATCCCCGGATTTAGCTGTATAGTTTTTGGTTAAATTTGATTCATTCGTTCGGAATATATAGAACATTTTATTTTGCGACTTAATGCTTTCCTATAGCAATTCAGACGATTTTTCCATTTTGATTTGTTGAAAAGAAATGGCTCATATGATTGAAGGATTTAAATGCTAAATTAAGAATGATGAAATTTCCTAATTAGAACCATACATTATTCATATTAGTTTGAAATTTTGTGTATACATTTGTCAGAGTTTTTAAATTCGGTGTATAACTTTTATGGAGGGATTTTATATATGTGTTTCAATAATATAAAATATTTTTTTTTTATATAAATTTTCTTTTTAAGCACATATTTAATTGTTTTTATTATCCTTTAACTGTTACCTAGCAGCGAACTACACCTAAAAATATCGTAAAGGTGAAAGTATGTGTAATTGTTTGAAGTTAAATCAAAGTCAAAAGGGACGAATTAATGCCTTTGTGTCTTTACATACAGATGGAATTTACCGCAGAAATAAAGAAAGACTATGTTCTATTTGTTTTGTTCAAATATTTTTCTTTTAAATTAAAAAGTTCATTATTTTCATAAGGAATAAATCGACATTTTGCTATGAAATTTAACAATCATTTTTTTTTCCGTTGCCACGAAAATTTAATCCCGGAATAAAAATTTATCCTAAACAGTTAATTTTGATTTGAAAGATTTTTATGTGCGAGAGGAAAATGAAATAAAAAATAGACATGAGTATGCCTTCATATTAGAAATAAAGTGAAAATACGAAAAGTAGGTGAATTTGATCTCATATATCAAAAATAAAACGAATACGCTTTGAGGTTGAAATAAAAGGGGCTTGTGTTATGATATTAATTCTTATTATTAAAAAAAAAATGTTACTAATATCTCATGGTTTATCGTCTGCACACAGCTAACAGAAATGTTAATTCTTAATCGAAAATTCCAATGAGAAAAAAAAAAACTTTTGAAAAGCAAATATATAGTAAATATCAAAATTATGCACCGCAAAATTATCGCTGTCGAAAATGACGTCATTGTATCCGGAAATAAATATTTTCATTCTTAAAAACCAAGCATTAACTAGATTGCCTGAAAAAATGTTTTTTGACGGGTGTTACTTCTTAATGCCGCCTCATTTCAGAAAAGATGAATGAAAATTATTTTATTTTTAAAGGAAATTACATTTTTATTCATAAAACCTAAACGTTTAATATAATTGCGTCAATGTAAATCATTTTCTGTGTTACCAGTATTGAAAAATAAGGCTCGGAAGTGTAAAAAGAAATCTAAGATTTGCGCTAACCATTAGCGCAATCAATAAAAAGTTACGTATGTAAATTAATAAGACCACGGGGGGTTCAGGGGGGCGGAGCCCCTCTGAAGAAATCTACTTTATTATTTAAAAAATATACCAGAATTAACAGCTCATGAAAATTTCGAAATATCCTTCCATAATTTAATGCTTCTAATGTCTGAAAACTTCGTATTTTTTATTCTTATAAATAATTACATAATTTGAAAATTTTAAATTGCGGTTTGCTGGAAACTGAATATTACCAAAGTGTGTCTAAAAACAATGACTTGCAGAGCTGACGTTGAGGCTCCTGATCTGAAGATTTACTAGTTATATCAATATCTTCTGGGGTTATTGGAGGTGAAACTATCACCTGCTTCAAAACTTTGGAAATCGGGAGTAAAAAGATGATTCAGGTGTCTAGCAAATTTTACTCAGATGAGAAAGTAACTCGGAAAGGTATAGCACAATCACTCAACCGTATGCACAATTCAATAAAATTTCATGATACTACTAAAACTGTGGATCCTCTAGTTATATTCCAACGGATTTTCATGACCAAACGTAGTAATGATGATTTAGCAAATTACCTACAATATGAATTGGCTCCTTATCCTCTCTCTCTTTTCAATGATTGCAGAATTTGAAGACAAAGAAAAGTGCTTTGCGTCAAATATTTGATCAATCAGGTGAGATAATATACCAACAACAAACAATAGTTGTGGATGGTGGCGTCCTATTATATGAGGTGGTGTGGAAGAAGCGATCAACAATACAGGAACTCGCTACGTTAAGAAACACTATTGTGGAAATGGACGCAGAATTGTTTTCGATGGGTATACTGACACTGTAAACAGTACCAAAGTAGCTGAACAAAATAGAAGGTCCTCAGAGAAAACTTCAGTTGACATATATTTTGAAAAACATACTGTCATCAGTGTTCCCCAAAATGAGTTTATCTCAAATAAGAACAATAAGATAATGTTGATTCCCATTCTATCCTCTAATTTAACACTAGAACGGTGGAAAAATCTTAGCTACTGGAACGGCGGGAAGGGGTCATTTTGACCCCACGATCAAACTACTGAAATAACAACGCTAAAACAATTTTAAATACCATTCATTGGCAAAAATATGTAATTTCCGTGTATTTTATAATTTATATTTAATATTACTTGATAATGTATTGAGTTTTTAAAGTACTGCATATGTAACGCTACAGGGCGATCAATTGGATCATACTACTACTACTCAAAAAACTCATTAATTTTATATAAAACTTGATTTAAAATAAATGTTTTGACAAATTAAAACTAATGTTAACTAAAATAAAATACAATTTATAAAATAATTTTTTTTCATCTACTTACTCGCCGAATGATTCACTCTCTAAATCCATAAATGAGAAACGTGTTCTGTTGTTTCCGTTACTTTATTATAAGTGTAGCTGAATCGTTAGAATGTAAAACATTTCGTTTGAATTTTATTTAATGCTTAAAATACGCCAAATTAAACACACGGATTAGGAATTAATGCAGTTGATACAAAAATAATTTTGAGCAATTTTTCCTGTGCATTATCCGGACACAACTTTGGAACTCGATCCACAGAATTCTTGAGATTTGTTTCCATTGCATCTCTGTACTTGACACTTTTTTCTCTTTATATCTACTTCATTTTCGTGTGTTTTTTCTTAAGACTCAGGAAGGATCTTTGGGACTTTTCAAGCCATAAGAACCATCCTTAACTTCTCTCCTAATTTAAATAGAAAATCTCTTCTACTGATTTGCTTGCCTGTTACACTTTGATAAATTATCGAATTCAAAGCTGCATGGTCCAAAATATTGTAAAAGATATGTACAGGCCATCCTCTAGAAGCCGATTTAACAGAGTATTTTCGGCACATCTGATTACGAATATCCACATCATATTTTGTTGCGTTATAATATTATATTGAATCAGGCAACTTCTTGAGACTGTCTTCAGATTTGACAGTAGAATGTAATGAGCGCAGTAGAAAGACACCTTTGTTTCTTTTGGTTTGGTAGATGGTAAGTGTCATATTGTCATGTTCCACTATCTTCGATGAATAAAGAGTACTACGCATATTTTTCAAAGATATAGGAATTTCTCTTCTCCCATTTTTCATTGTGCCAACCAAAATTATATTTTTAGCTTTTAACATTTCTGCTAGTTTGATGCTAGTAAAATAGTTGTCTGTCATATAATTCCTGCCATTGTTTAGATGGGGATCTGTTAATTTCATGAAAAAAAAATCAGTTAAACTTAATTGAGGATTTGCGGTTTCATCTTATCCTAGAAATGGAAATCCATTCAAGAGGTACATATTTAGTATCAACGTCAACAGATAACCAAAATTGTATCCCAATTTTTTCCGGTTTATTTGGCATATATTGAGTAAATTTAGATCTAGCTTTAGGTGGGAACAATTGTTCATCAACTGTAATATTTTGTCCTGGTCGGTAGCATGTTTTGAAATTTTCAACAAATTATGTGTTCGGAAATGTTCACCTGTCTGCCGTACGAACAATATTCGTACTCTACTTATAAAACACCTCCCCTATGGTTACCACCTGCAGTGATTAATCTGAACTAACAAAAGTAACAAATGGGAAAATACTATTTCTGAAAAGAAATATAAGTCTGAAAAACCTTACACTTTCTTTTTTTGATATATTGTGTTCAAAAGCATGGCAAAATCAAACAAAGGAATTATAACATACAAATTACAGATAATAATGTTGTGTCACCACACCGGTTTTTATCTCTCTGGGAGAAGGTATGAATGCAATCGAAAATTGCTTATCACTGAATTTTTCTCATGAGTTCACAATCCTTCGAGTACAAAGAGTATTTTACTAAAGGGGTCAAAATGACCCTTGTCCGCCGTTCTAGGAATACATACCAATATTTCAAAAACCAACAAATCTAGAAAGCAGAATTTTTTTAAAGAAAAATATGTTATATATTTAGGAAAAGTCAAAAAATTTCAAATGATTTCTTACAACCAAACTAAAGTAATCAACAGACGAAAGTGCTCAGGTGTCAAAATGACCACTACCGCCATTCTAGTGTTAAACGACAAATGAGTCATGACAGCAAAGTCCTAATTACGCCCACACTCTGACTGTTCAGATTGATATGTGATTGCTATGAGTGAAAGTGACAACGTTATAATTATAATGTATAATTATATCTATCTGAGGAAAGGGCGGGTGATTTTCAAACCAAGTTGAAAGTTTGGAGATATCCGCAGCATCTCTATTCATCCGAACTTCACGAAAATCCTTATGCTGTTCACCAGAAGAAAGAGTTAAACCACAGAATTCTTCCAGGGTGGTACAAATATGAAAGGTAGATGTGGCACCCAGACCCCACTTATTCCTCGTCCATGTGTGAGCCCTACAGAGCATTTCATAGATAGCATTAGTTTTTGCTCAATGGTTATGTCAAACCAAACTCCTGTCCAAAACTGGTCGATGCGTCGAATCATGAAATAGCTCTATCGAACAAACTTGTCGTATTCCTCTTTGGTCCTGACGGATTGAAGGCTCAACATGTCTATAATCTATGTGAAAAAAAGCATACCAAACAAAAGTTACAGAAGGAAAATAAATTGGCGTTAATCCATGCTTTTTAAAATGACTTCAAACCGGATTACGGAACATATAATCTATATAACATAATCTATAGTTAAGAAAAATGTCATTTGTTGAAGTTGTTCAGGATTCTATTCACCTGACCACAACATTTATTAACGGTCATTTAAATTTAAGTTAAATAGATGCAATGCACGTATCATTGACCGGCTCTCTGGCACTGGTGTGACTTTCGGCAAATTTCTTCATTTTTGAATGCGATTATCTCGTTAACTATGGCTCTAGAAAAAAAAAAAAATTTATAACCTTTTTTGTAGAGAATTTGATTCTCTTTAACTTT
The DNA here is from genome assembly GCA_963932465.1 of Maratus speciosus. Lineage (NCBI taxonomy): Eukaryota > Metazoa > Arthropoda > Arachnida > Araneae > Salticidae > Maratus > Maratus speciosus. The sequence continues at coordinate 132,385,900 of OZ010799.1, forward strand.
TGCATTAGAACTTTTACCGTAGGACTTATAGATTATAAGATATTAACAAAAAAACGAAAAATGGTACCTTCTTTTACCTCACCCCCTCGCGCTCACCCCCCATCCATCAGGACTTTTAGTATGTTCATTAGTAGACCCTCCCAAACAATATTACCAAGTTTCAAAACTCTCATAATTATGTCCCAAAATGACCCAAAATCTGCCTAATTTGACTGGACTAATAGTAATAATCTTTTCTTTTTACAGTTTAACTAAATCAAAACCCTTGTTCAAAGTTTAAACGTGACATTGTGCTAAGCGCACATCGAAAGAAGGTTGCAAAGCTGCAACGCCGGATTGGTCCGTGCCACGTTTATCCAGACAGGTTTTTAATCAACTTTTAAAGACACGGGTGACGTATTGAGAGATCCATTCAATGCAAACTAGTCGCGAATCTCATTGTATGTAGATGATTAATTCTAATTAAATTAATCTGTTTTTAGCAATTCAACGTTTATTGCTTTTATACTGCTACTGGGCATTGCATTCCACAAATATATCATTAAAAGTTATTATCTAGGCTTTTAAAGCCGAGGATACATAGAGTACTACGCATTAAGTATGTCCAAACCTTCCGTGTATCACTATAGTTTTCCAGCTAGGTTTAAATTAACGTCTACTAGCTCTCATTTTTTAATAATTTTAATTTCAGTAGATTCTGAAATAGAGGGGGGACATATTTTTGCATTACATTTTTGATGATATCGCTGAATGTATAATACCAACAATTAAAAGAAATGTATTTTTGAGTTCGGCGTTATGAAATCTTTCAGTCGATATGTAAAAAAAAAGATTTTTTTTTCAAGTTAGTTAAGTAGCCCCACTATATTTTCCGTAAATATATTTGTGAATGTTTAACAATCTGTATATATGTGGGTCAAAAATCTTTATTACTTCACCCAGTTTGAACTTTCCACGTTCCATAGTTCACGAGTAAAATGGCTGTGACAGACAGACAGACACAGGATTGGTCTTATAATGGTTCCGTTTTTACTTTTTAAGTACGGAACCCTAAAAACCAATAACTAATGCATAATTTGCAACAGTTTGACAAATACCAGTAAAAGGCATATTTTTTTCAAAATTTTAGAAATATGCTTATTTGTGTTAAATTTTTGCTGAATTGTCAGTTACTGGTTAGGTGTCAATAACTGGGAGTTTCACCCTATCATATGTATTAAAACGCAAAGCTATTTCTGTGAGATAAGAAAGCAAATTCGACACAACTGCGCATGCATCAACTGTTTTGTGAACCTCTTCAATTTAGAAGGAACCAGAACGAGTTCCCCTAGCTTAGTGGACTAAAGCAGCAGCTTAAAGCTTTGGATTTTTCTAGAGGACGCAGGTTCGAGCCCAAGCCCGGCAAAATGATTTCTGTAATATTTTTGTCCATAATTCATTTCAATATTGACATATTTTATTAGGAAGAGAAGTTACATGATTTTTATTTTATTATTATTATAATTATTTGAAAGCTCCATAATTAAATAAAATTTAACACTGAACAATGATTTGAAAAAAAATAATGATTTTATATTTAAAATATATAAGCTACAATATTTTGCATGTAATTATCATTTCAATAAATTGAACTGATCTACACTTTTTGTTCTATTTTCTGACCATTATCAAGATATATGAGCGTGTGTGTTAGGAAGAAAAGTTTGTCATTCTTTACCGTAAAAATGAAAACGGAAAAAAGAAAAATTTTTCTATAAGAACTCTAAAAGAAATTACCTTGATATCCATGGTTTAGTAATTATAAAATGTATAAAAATGTAAAATAAAATACAAGTGATAAAAAATATATATTATAAATCTTTAGCTGCATCAAGTTTCAAATTTAGGTTTTAAGAGAATGAGACTGACAATAATAAAACTCTTGACAGCTTTTAATGGCTGTGCAGTTAGAAAATAAATAAAAATATTATGGTTATTAAAAAAATGAGTTTGTAGTAAGTAAAAATAAATGCTTTAACCAGTATTTTTAGGTAAATTTCTCAAAGCAAGTATAATTGGTTGTAAATTATACACTTAAAATTCTTTCACTTCATTGAATAAGTTAGACTGACAGCACCATCTATCGCCTTAAATAAATATGAATCACTTATGCAATACAGAAATTTGTTAAGATTTCAATAAATAATTGAAAATCAACTAATTAAAAATTCAAAACTTTGTCTAATGAAACATTCAAGTTATTTACCGTCAAATCTTGACGGGCACTATCTAGTATAATTTTATTTAGTTAGTGCTTCAGGATCAATTAAAATAAGTTACATAATGTTTTTTACAGAAATATACTACTTGTTTTAAGCAATCAGTACATATATTTTTATTGTGGTCTAAATAAATAAACAAACAAATTTTCATCTTAGTAAAAGTTATTTTTAGCCAGAAATCGAAATTTTAATACTTACAATAACATTACTTTTATCCGATGATCTGCCAACAGTGGCAGACGGTGTTCGAGATGCATTCCTACTGAAAACGCTATATCCCTTTATTTAGTTCTTTATCTACTGACGGTACTTATAAGCACCATTAAAATAACTTTTTATAAAATTCAGGGTTCTGGAATCTTAAAGCTTCAAAATTTTCAAGATTTAATTTTTTTCTTATGTTAAAATTCTATTTTTACCCGACTGAAATATGCGTTTCACGCTTATCTGTGTATGTGGATTTCTTTATACCCTCGAAACATGCTGACGGCTGGATGGATTTTAATGAATGAGGTCTCTATCAATTTGTCTTAACGGGGTTATAGGCTAGGTTTTGTTTTTATAAATTCAAAATGGCGGCCGTAAAATACAAAATGGCGGTAGAGAAGAAAAAAAAATTACGCACCCTATTGAGTGGCATATTATTGGATAGGTCTTCAAAATGAAGACGATGTTTCATTGACTATTTTACAGTCAGAATCTCCGTTAAAATATTATACAACCTGGAAGTTGTGTATGTAGATTCTCTAGCTTTACTGCAACTCTAACCATCATAGACATCTATAGACCTCATCAAAACAGTGTTTATAGATAGGAACTAACAATTAAACGCAACTTAAAAGTGATCATTACAAGTAAATAAAAAAAAAAGTAATATAAAAAAAATATTTTAAGTCAATTACTACATAGGTCAATAAGAGAAATTCTTTTCTCCCATTCTTCTTTCCTCAAGTGGCGCTTAAAATGCCTTGATCAAGAAGAGGGCTCTCTGGATTATTGAAAATTAATTAATTAAATTTAATTAATGAATTAATATTTGAAAATACTGGATTAACATGAAGTGTCATCCACTACAAGTTTAAAAAAAATATTTGAGCTTGATTGGATGAATAATACGTATTTTATTAACGATTGGAAATTTGAACAAGATATATATAGCGAGAGTGTGAGCTAATAGTAAGAATAGAAAAAAAAATAGATTGATGAGAAATAATTAATAAGTTCGCTTTTTACGCAGTCGGGTTTTTTGATTTTTTAAATTTAATTGTTTATTTCTGAACATTTTGGTTTGATTGTTTCCTTGAAATTCCCATTAGAGCAGAAGTTATGGCTACTAGAATTATACCCGCTCAATTGCTAAACCGGCGTTTCCGAAATTTTGAAGTCATTTTTCTGCAAATGATGCTTTTTGGTATAACGCTCAGAATATCTCAAAAACTTTCATAAAATTTTCAAAACGAATGTTTTATCTTAGTCTGTATAAACTGAACCTAAAATTTCATTTTTCATGTTAAAAAAAAAAAAAAATACATTTATTAGGTGATTATACCGTTGAAATTTTCAATTTTTTTTTACCTAAGACAGCTTTTCATTAAAAATATGAAAATGCTTTAAATACAAATTTATTTAGGTTCAGGGTAATTGCTACAGTCTGAAGTATAATTAGGCATAAAAAATTTCATTCTAATTGCCAAATTTATTTTGTAATCCTGCGCTTTATACCAATTTTCTGCTCGGCAAATGTCTGACAGTTTGGAGGATCCTATAAATATTAATTCTGTACTTTGCAATTTTTCAACTACTTGAAATGAAAGAATATACTTGTATCTTTTAATCCCAATGAAAATTGTATTTTAAAATCATATACATTTTAAGATACTAAATGTTGAAAATTGCCTTTTTTTTTCTTTTTTTTTCCAATTTTAAGAGATTTGAGACCTCTTAATACATCGATAACTTGCAATACAGTTTAGAACGAGTTATAGATGCATTACTTTATCTTGTTCCAAAAGCATTATTGGTTACACAAAACAAAAATATTTTTTAAAGGATGATTTCTGTTGCCTTTGAATCTTTTTCAGTTTTCTTAGGTTTGGGGGGGGGGGGGTGTCAATTCGTAAATATTTCTGTATTTCTATTGTAAGAACATTATATTTGTACTTTTCCTAATTTTACAAAATATTAAGAAAAATATTTAAAATAAAAGATTTGAGTGGATATATAAATATTACACAAAATCCCTATAAATTCCAATTTAATTAATCTTCCTAAATCCTTCAATACTTCTAAAATCCTCCTAAGATTTATTAAATGATTATGTAAATCTTCTAATTTAGTTTCAAAAATTCCTGAAAAATCCTTTAGAAGATAAAATTTTCCTAAATTCATAATTCAGTACATAAAGGGTTAGTTAGGGATTCAGAAACACGTTAAATATGTTACATAACAGTTGTAACAGAAATATAAGTATCAAACACATATATTTTTATTCCGTAAGAAAAAAAAAGAAAAAAAAAGGTAAAATAAATAAAAATGATGTTCATGCTAGAGAAAGTTTTTTCTAGGCAGAAATGCAAATTTTATCACTTACAATAACAAATTTCTTATCTGATAAGTGGTGTTTGATATCGTAACCTTAAAAAAGCGTATGTACCTTCATTTAGGTAATGCTTCGCGAAAACAATTTTAAAAGTTATATAATATTTTTAACAGAAAAATACTTTTGCTTTAAGTATAAAACACATCTATTTTTATTCGAGTCAAAAAAAAAAAAAAAAAAAAAAAAAAAAAAAAAAAAAAAAAAGATAAAGTAAATAAAAATTATGTTTATACTAGAGAAAGTTTTGTCTAGGCAGAAATGCAAATTTTATCACTTACAATAACAAAATTCTTATCTGATGATTGGTGTTTGGTATCTTAGTCTTTAAAAAAGTATGTACCTTTATTTAGCTAATGCTTTACGAAAACAATTTATAAAGTTATATAATATTTTTAACATAAATATACTTTTGCTTTAAGAATAAAACACATCTATTTTTATTCGGGTAAAAAAAAAAAAAAAAAAATATATATATATATATATATATATATATATATATATATATATATATATATATATATATATATATATATATATATAATAAAAATAAAATAAAAACGATGTTCATGCTAGAAAAAGTTAATTATAGGCAGAAATGCAAATTTTATCACTTACAATAATAAAATTCTTATGTGATGAATGGTGTTTGATATCGTAGTCTTTAAAAAAGTATGTACCTTTATTTAGCTAATGCTTCAGGAAAACAGTTTAAATAGTCATACTAGTTGGATGTGCCAATCCCAAAACTTTCATCTATCTTATATATCTTAATATTTCAAAAACTTGTTACACATGTTAATACTTCAATATTATTAGTTCAATACTGTACCAACTTTGATTTTCATCTTAAATTTCTGCTTCAGTCAATTAAACGAACTAAAAACGCGTTAATCTATATCATGATATTTGTTAAAATTAATAGTTTTTCCTTATTCTGTTGTTATCAGATGTTTGTGAATAGCCGGCTTAGCAGGAAGCGAGTTCCCGCCTTTGCACGAGCCGCCCTCCGATAGACAATTGAACTACGAAAATTCAAGAAAATTATAGAAAAATCGCTATCACAGAGCCCCTTTTCCGCGCGATATTTCCAAATTCAAGGCGAACCTGTTGGCCAAAGCCAAAAACATGAACAAAAAATTGGTTCAATTCTATGCATAATTTTATACACTTTTCGATTGTACAATAAAGAAAATGGCACAAACATCGCTATTACAGCGCCCCCTTCCGGCAGATTTTTTTCAAATTCAGGGAGGACTTGTTTGCCATAGCCAGAAACGTGCACAAAAAATTTGGTTCAATTCTATGCATAAATTCATACACTTTTCGATGGTACAGTAATGAACATAGCACATAGATCCAATTATAGTGCTCCCTTCTGGCGGAATTTTTTCAAGTTCAGGGAAGACTTACTTGTTATAGCCAGAAACATACACAAAAAATTTGGTTCAATTCTATACATAAATTCATACACTTTTCGATGGTACAATATACAAAATGGCACAAAAATCGCTATTACAGCGCCCCCTAGCGGCGAATTTTTTTCAAATTCAGGGAGGATCTGCCTGCCATAGCCAGAAAATTAAAATAAAAATTTGGTTCAATTCCATGCATAATCTCATACACTTTTGGATGATACAATATTCAAAATCGCACAAAAATCGCTATTACTGCGCCCCCTACCGGCGATTTTTTCCAAATTCAGGGAGGATCTGCTTGCCATAGCTAAAATCTTAAAATAAAAATTTGGTTCAATTCTATGCATAACTTCATACGCTTTTTGACGGTACAATGGCGACAGACAGACGGACACACGGACAGAGGGACAAGCAAACACACGGACAGACAGACATTTTCTATAAACATGTTTTTTGGGATCTCTGACCCCTAAAACGTGTAATTCCGTCGAAAACTGGAAGTCGAAAAAAATTTCGATTACAATACTTTCTTTTATTAAAGATAGAAGAAAGTAATAAAATTTGTAGCAGAAATATACATTTGCTTTAAGTATAAAATACACCTATTTTTATTCGGATCCAAAAAAAGGGGGACAAAATAAATAAAAATATCGTTCATGCTAGAGAAAGTTATTAAAGTTATTTCTAGGCAGAAATGCAAATTTTATCACTTACAATAACAAAATTCTTATCTGATGAATGGTGTTTGATATCGTAGTCTTTAAAAAAGGTATGTACCTTTATTAAGCTAATGCTTCACGAAAACAACTTATAAAGTTATATAATATTTTTAACAGAAATATACTTTTGCTTTAATTATAAAACACATCTATTTTTAGTCGGGTCAAAAAAAAAAAAAAAAAAAAAAAAAAAAAGGTTCATGCTTGAAAAAATTATTTCTAAGCAGAAATGCAAATTTTATCACTTACAATAACAAAATTGTTATGCGATGAATGGTGCTCAACACTGTACCCTTTAAAAAGTGGTATGTACAGTCGTGGAACAAAAAAGTAAACACCCCCTACTAACTCCTCAACATATTATCATAGACGAAAGTTACTGGTACCGAACGATTGGAAATAAAGTCTACTTTTAAATGGTATATATAAAATTTGCTTAGGGGGCCATCTACATATTAAAATGAATCCAAACTTCATTTTTTTCAATAGCAATACCCAATTTTAACCAGATATTTCAAATCTTCGGTTAAAACTATGCCTATACATCTAATTTCAAGTCATTTGAATGATAAGTTTTTGAATTATAAACATTCAAAATTCAGTGCGTTGAATGTTAATTTACATTTTCATATTTTTATTTATGTCTCCTGAAATCATGCTCCTAATGTGCTAATTTTTTGTGCAGCAATAATACTAATATGCCCAAACATAAATACTTTGAATTTGCGATTTTTATAATTTTATGATATGAATTATGAATTATGAAATTAATATTCGAAAAAATTATGAATTGCAACCTACAGTTTTTTTGATGGATTTAGTTTTATTAAGTCCTGCTTTATGGAAATCCAAATTTTCAAAATTTTCTTCCATGCAGTTTTCAAATTATGCTTAAAAAACTGCAAAAGGATGTTTTAAGGGGCTGTCTGTGATAGAAGTGACTAGATATTTCGAAATTTCTTCTGCTGTCGTGTAATCTAGCAGGCTTCATTGACTGCTTGAGTGGTGCTTAAGATGCCTTGATCAAGAAGAGAGCTCTCTCGATTAACAATCGAGTACGGAACTTCTATTTGGATAAAACCCTTACAATACGCTCTTTTAAAATAATTAATTTCTCGGAAACTTATGGTACGAATTGCATAAAAATTCGTTTTCAGGCTAATTGAAGGGTGTAGAGTTCATTTATGCTGTCAGAATTGGGTACTGCTATTGAAAAAAACAAAGTTATGGTTCGTTTTAATATGTAGGTGGCCCCCTAAGCAAATTTTATATACATAATTTAAAAGTAGACGTTATTTCCAAAAGTTCGGTACCAGTAACTTTCTTCTACGATAATTTGTTAAGGAGTTAGTAGGGGGTGTTTTCCTTTTTTTTTTTTCCACGACTGTACCTTTATTTTGCTAATGATCCACAAAAGAAATTAAAAAAAATATATAATATTTATTACAGAAATATACTCTTGTTTTAAGCAATATATTGTGCGGGAAGTATATTTTTATTCGACTAAAGAAATATAAATAAATAAGTAAATATCCATGCTAGATTAAGTTATTTCTAAGCAGAAATTCAAATTTTATTACTTCCAGTAAGGAAATTCCTATGAGTTGAATGGTCCTCGATATCGTATTTCTTCACAAAATGTTATGTACAGTCGTGGAAAAAAAAAGAAAAAAAAAAGCAAACACCCCTTACTAACTCTGCAAAAAGTTATCTTAGTAAAAAGTTACTGGTGCCACTCGATTGGTAATAAAGTCTACTTATAAATGATGTATATAAAATTTGCTCAAGGGGCCATATACATATTAAAACGAACCATAACTTTTTTTCCAATAGCAGTACACAATTCTGACAGCATAAATGAACTCTACATCCTACAATTACCCGAAAAACAAATTTTTATGCAATTCGTAAGATAAGTTACCTAAAAATTAATTATTTTAAAACGACCGTATTTTAGGGGCTGTATTCAAATTGAAGTTCGGTAGTCCCTTGTTAACCGAGAGAGCCCCCTTCTTGATCAAGGCATCTTAAGCACCACTCAATCCGTCATTGAAGACTACCATATTACAGGATAGCAGAAGACATTTCAAAATATCTAGTCACTTCTATCATAGACGGCCCCTTGAACCATCATTTTGCCGTTTTTTAAGCATAATTTGAAAATTACTTGGAAGATAAGTGTGAAATTTTGTATTTCCATAAAGCAAGACTTAATAAATCCATCAAAAAAATTGTAGGTTGCCATTCTTTTTTTTTCGTATTTTAATTTCATAATTCATAATTCATATCATAAAATTATAAAACTTGCAAATTCAACGCACTCATGTTTGGGTATTTTTGTATTATTGCTACACAAAAAATTAGCACATTAGGAGAATAATTTCAGGAGATATTAATAAAAATATGAAAATGTAATTTAACATTAGAAGCACTAAATTTTGAATGTTTATAATTCAAAAAGTTATCATTCACATGACTTGCAATTATGTGTCTAGGTATAGTTTGAACTAAAGATTTGAAATATTTCGTTAAAATTGGGTATTGCCATTGAACAAAAAATCAAGTTTGAGTTCGTTTTAATATGTAGGTGGCCTCCGAAACAAAAATTATGAGCACAATTTAAAAGTAGACTTTAATTATAATCGTTCGGTATCAATAACTTTCTTCTACGATAATTTGTTGAGGAGTTAGTAGGGTATGTTTACCTTTTTTTCCCATGACTGTACATTTAGATAGTTAGCGCTTTAGGGGCAATTAAAATAAATTATACAATACCTTTGACAAAAATTAGCTCTTCCTTTAAGTATTTAGCACAAAAAGTTTTATTCTTGTCAAAATAAATAAATGAATAAATAAAAATAAATAAATGTTGATGTTGATGCTAGAGAAAGTTATTTCTAGGCAGAAATGCCAATTTTATTATTTTCAGTATCCAAATTCTTATCAGATGTGTGCTTCTCTATATTACTAATTATTTTATTGTTATTATTTTCTTCTATCTTTCCAAGAAGAAAGTATTGGATTCGTGAAAAATATCGACTTTCAGTTTTCGACGGATTTATACGTTTTAGAACGTCCTGAACACGATTTGATTATCATTAGAAAATGTCTCTTTGTGAGTCTGACTCTGTCTGTTTGATTGCATGTGACACAAATTTTATGGACGTTCTATCTCAAGAACTAATGCACGGAATTTGATAAAACTGTAAAACCCTGAACTGTAAGTCCCTGATATAAATATGTGCTGATTACTTTTTGTTGTAAATCGGCCAACAGGTGGAGGTGCTATGCTGCATTATTCATGATTTTCCCAATAGCTACACTGTTAAAAATTTCTGAAAAAACACAGAAAAAAAATCGAGACTATCTGTAAATTTACACTAGTTCTCGGTTAAATGCATTCGATTGAGTTTTTCGTACAAGACTCTATGTAAATTTACACCAGTTGTCGGTTAAATGCATTCGATTAAGTTTCTCGGTCAAGATTCTCTGTAAATTTACACTAGTTCTCGGTTAAATGCATTCGATTGAGTTTCTCGGTCATCGTTTTACAGACATTTCCCTTATCTTATATCTAATTCCCTCCAGGGATTTCCATGCCTTTCAATCAAATTTAGGTAGTGCTGAGAAATAGCCGAAGCTAAATATTTTCAAAAAGTGGTAGTTTTCTTAATCATTTTCATAGTTATAGTTTTTCGTAAAAAAAAAAGTTACATAAAACATTTTCAACTGCAAAAGCCTTTCCATTTACAGAGAGGATCATAATACATTTAAATACACTACTTTTATAAGAATTGTGATATAACCATCAAAGTATTTTTGGTTAATTAATCTGATTATTTTTGTAAATATTTTACAAAAAATTATAATTACCGATATATTTAATCAGTTTTAATAAAAAAATATACCTAAATTTCACATATTATTATTTAAAAATTCCAATATACCATCAGAAATTAAAGAAGATAAGTATTGAGAAAAAGCAATTTGTTGATAAATAATTACGTAAATAGAGGATTAAAAAAATAAATTTGATTAAAAAAAATAATAGGTATGTATCGGTCCAAACTGAATTAAAATAAACCGTTTAAGAAATTTTCTAACGAATATATTTGAAGCAAAATCTTTGAAAAGTACAAATGCAATAGATCTTTTCCCCGCTTCATTATAAAAGACACCCTTTATACGCAACAACTCCTATGGCGCACTCAGTAAGGTGTGTTTCACCTGCCCAGAAATCTCGGGTTCAAACCCCATGTTGACTAGAAACAAATTGCGCAAAAAATTAAATTAAATGGTACAGCAGTTCAAATTTGCTCGAAAAATTCTGATACTTCGAAGTCCTAAAATTCACTAATTTAAAAAAGTATAATAAATTATTTCCACTTAAGATAAATTGATTTACAGAGTCTTGTGTATTTTTAACGATGTTAATTTACGGAGTCTTGTGAATTTTTAACGATGTTAATTTACTGTAAATTTACCGAATAACTTCTCTGTTATTTAACAGAATCTCTGTTTTTATAATCTCTGTAATTTTACATAAGACTTAAGATAATGGATTACCAGTAGATTATTTGTAATTTCGCTGAAAATTTTTTAACAGTGTATATCTCAAGAACAAAAGCACAGATATTCATCAAATTTCAGATAGTTTCTGGTATACTTGTCTGGAGCTGATTGTTTTTTGGTGTAAATCGCCGAACAAATGGCGTTGTTATGCTGCATTTTCCCCGATTCTGCAATAGCTATCTCATCTGCGATAGCAATCTCAAGAACTAATGCAAGAATTTTCATGAAACTTCGGATTCTATTAGTCTCTTGTATAATTTGGTTCTGCAACAGCAATCTGAAGAACTAATGCAAGAATTTTCATCAAATTTCAAATTCTGTTAGTCCCTGGTATAAATCGCCCAGCAGGTGGCAGTGCAATGCATAGTTTTTTTCGATTTCCTCAATAGCTGTATCCCAAAAACTGATGCATGAATTTACATCAAACTTCAGATTAAGTTAGACGTTGGTATAAGTTATTGCTGATTAGGTAGGTGTATGTATAAATAGCCCAACAGATAGCGCTGCTGTGCTACATTTTTCAGGTTTTACATGATTTTAGAGATAGTCATATCTCAAGAACTAATGCGGGGAATTTCATATCTTTAGAATCCTCATGATGGGGACAGATTATCACTTAATTTTGGCACCGTGATAGCGAATTTTGACGTATTAAAATGTATGAGATGAAGAAAGTGTTGGGATTGGAACATCCGACTAATTTTCATTACTTAGTGTATTTTCAATATTTGAATTACTTTAATCATTGTGAAGTATATGTAAATGACACCACAATGCTTTATAAATATGGCTCTCAAAGGTAAATTATTTCTTTTTCACTTATTACTTCAATTTTTTTTTATTATTTAATGTATTTCCAATTATTGAATCATTTGAATCAGATTGCTCATTTTAGAGTATACATCTTACGAAGAAGGGAATAAAATTGTATGTCGAGTAAATCGAGTCATGCTTATTACTTATGTCGAGTAGTAATTTTTTTGTGCATTGTGAAGTATATGCCTTTAACTTTTATAAGACTTTATAATGCTATATAAATATTTCTCTGAAATATAGATTATTTATTTCTCACTTAAATAAAAACTAATTACTTTATTATTATTTTCATTACTTAGTGTATTTTCCATATTTGGAACATTTTAATCAGATTTCCCAATTTAGAATATACATTTTACGAACAAATGAATAAAATTGTATGTCTTGTAAATCGAGACTTTCTGATTTTTGTGTTCAGTAAGTCGAGTCGTTATTTTATTGTGCATTGTGAAGTATATGCTAGTGGCTCATAATGCTATATAAATGTTTCTCTTAAAGGTAGATTATTTCTTTTTCACTTAAATGGAAATTAGATTACTTTATTAAATTAACTTTGTTAAAATTTTCATTACTTACTATATTTTAAATACAGTATAACCTCAATTATCCGAAGTAATTGGGACCGACCCTATTTCGGTAAATCGAAATTTTCGGATAATCGAGAATACTTCAGTTTTAAGATTAAAAAGAAATATATGCAATATTTCTTATTATGGTAACAAGTGCTAAATAAAAATAAAGTAATAGCAAAATAGAAATAAGAATAAAATCCTTGAATTTTAATTTTGAAATTAAGTACCTTTTACATGTATCACAAGGGTTTGAACAAATGTTTTGATTGTCGGAGTTTCGATTGCCTTTGCTTTGAAGCTCTATCATGGAGGTTTTTTTTTTTAATTATTAGTTCACCAGTATCACAGTCTTTCTGCTGCTTTTGCTTCGTGCAAAACCTTTTGCAAAACATTTAAAAGCTTCAGAATTGCCAATTTGTTGATTTTTCCCGTTCCACTCTACAGCTTACGGGAGCTCAAATTAAATTCGAAGGAACTCTAAGAAAGGAGATCACAAATATCACGAGTATGTACTCGTATCTCGGAACGGATCACTTGCACACAAGGAATAGGATAGTAAAAAAAAAAAAAAAAAAAAAAAAAAAAAGCTTTAAAAATGAATTTCGGTTAAAAGAGTTTCGGATAAAAGAAGTTCTACCGTATTGGAATCATTTAAATCAGATTTCTTATTTTCAAATATATATTTTACGAAAAAAATAATTAAAATTGTATGTCGAGTAAGTCGAGCTGCCATTTTTAGTGTGGAAGTATATGGAAGTTAATATTTGAGACCTAACGTTAGGGAATTACATCATACACTAATTAGGGACAAAAAATGTGAGTTAAAATGCTACCATTTCCGAATAGTAATCTTCATTATTTTTAAGCGAAGAATTTCTGTCATTAAATAACATGAAGTTTGCTATTCGGAAAATGCGGAACACAAAAGACATGAATAACGGAGTGAGGAAATTCGTATAGCACTAATCCGTTAAGTTGGTAAATAAATGTGGTTGTTAAAGGTATATATTTTTGTTCACTTAAATAAAATTTAATTATTTTATTCTTGTTTTCTTTACTTATACTAATTCTAATATTTAAATCATTTTAATTGTTCAGAAATTTTGCATTTTAGCATAAACATTTTATAAAGAAATGAATAAAATTGTATTTAGAGATGAAGGATTAGTTTAAATCACAAATTTTTAAATTATTAAGATAGTAAATTTTCAATGCTTATTCACCTATAAAAGAAATATATCTCTGAAAGTTTTATGTCATTTTGCATGATTAATGCGTAGTTTGTGAAATATCTTGTGTATTTCTTTTCTTAGAAGAGACAAAATAGACATTTGCTTTAAAATATGTTTCTAACTTTCAAGAGTGTCACTTTAAAGTAGGTTTCAATATATCAAACGTCAAAATCTTCAGTACATAAATGTATTATTTTTAAAACATTCTTGACAAATTACTTATTTTTTTTAAGAAAAGTATCTTCTGCTAACAAGTTAAAGGATGGAGAGTTTTTTTTTTTCTAATGAAAAATAGTCTCTCGCCAAAAAAAAAAGTAATATTCCATTTATGTAATCCAGTGTTTCGAGAAAGAACCGAATCGAATGCAAAAGAAACAAACAACAACAATATGAAACAAGTAAGAAAAATCATGTGTACAGCATACATTATGAAATACTTTCCAACACTCCCTGAAAGCTTTAACGAAACTTAGTTACTTAGGGAAATAAGGTAAGTAAGATAACTAAGTAAACATTTAAAAATCTGATTTCAGTAGTTACCGCCCATAGCCAAATATGTATTCCAATTCTTTTGAACAGCCCTGTACTTGTTCTGTATGTTGAAATATATACTATATAATGGGAAAATTTAGTTTAGCAAGAAAATGCATAACAGGTTGAAATTCATCTTTCAGCAATTTATACTAATAGATGGAAATATACTTGAATACATTTGAACAGCCCTGTATTTGTTCTGATGTTGAAATATACACTATATAATGGGAAAATTTAGTTTAGCAAGAAAATGCATAACAGGTTGAAATTCATCTTTCAGCAACTTATACTAATAGATGGAAACATACTTGAATACATTTGTACAGCCCTGTAGTTTACCTAGTACCTTTATTACATGCCACTATTTAGCTAAAACTTAATTCAAACTAAAACACGCTTAAAACTACTGAAATTACATTTTCAGAAATTATCACCAATAGACGGCCATGTATCCAACTCTTTGCGGGCCATGTATATCTTTTTATCTATACTCTACAAATATTTCTTAGTACACTAAATTCAGTTCAGCGTAAAAATGCATAAATACTTTAAAACCCACCTTTAAGCAATTTATGCTCATACTCAGTAACCTTTACGATTTCATTTCTGTAGCTCTGTATGTGAACTATAGCATTTATACGCACTTGATAGTATGCATAAATATAGTGAACAAGTAGAAAAGTGTGACCACAGATAGCACAGAGGGTTCCGTTTAATATTCCTTTCAAAAAACTTTATCCTTTTGAAAAATCTGTTAGTTCCACATTTCGCAACCAGGTGTGCACTCTATTTTAAACAAATCTCTATCCGAACGAAACTCCGTTTTATATACTATCCGTGGATATATTAGTCGAGGGGATTGGGCCGATAGAACCCGAGATAAGTAGGCGCTCCTGGCGGTAAATAGTGGAACTAAAATATGTAAGGCTATGGTGCATAATATGAGAGAATGGTCAAAGGGGTGTCGGCAAAAGTTGGAAAAGTGCTCCCCGGGTGAAAAGGGCGGAGATTAGAAAAATTGCTTAAAATACACAAGTTAGAGTCCGGAGGAGTAAATAATATAAGACTTTTTGAAAATTTTATGATTTGCTGTGTGGTCTGAAGTATTTAGCTAGATGTTTGCAAAAATTCATGTCTCCAACTTAATTAGGGGCTCTCTTAGAAAGAATTGCTTAAAATAGATATGTGGTAGCTCAAAGGGTTAAACGTAAGACTTTTTCAAGATTTTATGATTTCTCGCCTGGCCTCAGGTGTTCTGCTATAAGAATGCAAATTTCAAATCTCCAATTTAATAAGGAGCTCAGTTAGAAAGAATTGCTTAAAATACGCATGTGGGAGCCCAAAGGGTTAAATGTACGGCTCTTTCAAAATTTTATGATTTGTCGTATGATATGTGGTGTTCAGCTATAAGTATGAAAAATTTCACGCCTCCAACCTAAATAAGGGTTCACTTAGAAAGAATTGTTTAAAATATACATGTGGGAGCCAAGCGGGTTAAATGTACGATTTTTTCTAAATTTTATGGTTTGTCGTTTAATGTGAGGTGTTCAGCTATAAGTATGCCAAATTTCACGCCTCCAACCTAATTAGGGACTTACTTAGAAAGAATTGTTCAAAATACACATGTGGGAGCCCTAAGGCTTAAATGTACGACTTTTTCAAAATTTTATGATTTGTCGTTTGATGTGAGGTGTTCAGCTATAAGTATGTAAAATTTCACGCTTCCAATTTAATTAGGGCTCACTTAGAAAGAATTGTTTAAAATACACATGTGGGAGCCCAAAGGGTTATATGTACTACTTTTTCAAAATTTTATAATTTGTCGTATGATGTGTGGTGTTCAGCTATAAATATGCAAAATTTCAAGTCTCCAACATGTATAGTTTCAGAGAACGGGCTCTGTGACAGACGGACAGACGGACAGACAGACAGACAGACAGAGGAGCGAGACGAATAGGGTTTCATCAGATGAACGAAACCCTAAAAAAGCGCATATCATAATTAAAAATGCATTTCGAGCAATATTTACCAATATACAGTAATTCGGATATAATATAGTATCTGAAATCTTTTCAAATACACCGCAAACAATTTCCGCTATACCATTATAAACGGAATTCGTTTGTGTGGCCCTGTAAATGAACAATAACTATTCTTTGCACCGCATATTCAACAGAATGCATATTTTGGTGGGCTTTATAAATGAATATCAATTTTACTATGTTTGAAAGAGGGTAACACCATTAAAAATCATTTGAAACGATTTTTTCCTATTGGTCGTAATGTAACGGAAAACTTTTGACTGTCCCTGTAAATGAACTAAACATGCTACAAACTTCATTTAAAGTAGGGAACGTGCTATGGTAGAGTTCACTAGCGCCCAAAAATTTCAGAACGATTCGAACATATTTACCAGAGTTTGAGCGTGGAGAGACGGCCAGACAGCCAGACGGACAGACGGCCAGACAAACCGAAGTCATAAACACTTTTCAACTTTGTTGGAAAGTGATAAAAAACAGGATAAAATCGTTATTTCTGATGGAACGAAAAGCGATACTGACCGTAATTTTTTTTTCTCAAAATTACCTAATTAAAAAAATCTTTGCCGAGTCGGCCTACAGCCGGAGGTAGATTTCGAAGTTAAGTACTAATTTCACCAACAAAAATTAAATGAAGATTAGAGATAAACCCAGTTTAAGAACTTTATCTTACCGCTTTTGGTGAATTTTTAATTTCATTTTTCTGTAAGAGCTTGTTTTATCACAATCATATTAAGGAGGTATTAAAAAAAAAAAAAAAAAATTCCAGGATCAAAAAATTTTCTGACACATTTTCAGACTTATTTTTAAAAGTACCTTGATAACGTGATTTTTTGAAGAGATTTATAAAGGACCTGTGGTTTTATTTTCATTCAATTAATTAGAAGTTGATTTACAAACAATTAATTTCTCAGTACGACCATTTTTTTTTCGTTTCCAGCACTATCGCTTCGGGAAATTCGGTTCAAAATGCCCATTTTGACAGCATTTTTTGAAACATATTCTGCCTTTATATAAAACATCGACGAATAGAGCACATTATATAGTTTCTGAATAAGAAAACCTGACAATTGGATGCGTTTGAGAGCAAAAACGAATTTAACAAGAAAGAAAAAATTCATGCGTCAAGCATAGATTATGAAACACTGACCAATACATTCAGAATATTGTAACAAAACTGCACCTTTTAAAAAATTAAAATATTACGTCTAATTCAACTCTATGGAAACGCATAACACATTGGAAAACCCAATTTTAGCTGTTCCCGTCCACAAGTGGAAAAGTATCCAAAAATTTTCAGCAGCCCTTTATATGATATATATATCCGAATCTATTAACTACATGCATGCCAAAATTTAGTTCACTTAAGAGATACATGTACTTCAGTTGAAAATTTACCTTCAGCATTTTCCTCTAATAAGGAGAACGGTGCGTGAATACTTTTGTGCAGCCCTGTTTTTGAGGTATAGAATTTATATATATCGACTAAGATGCAAAAACTTAAATAAATTGAAAAGCACATACCGAATTTTAAACCGCACACACCAGTTATTATTTCTCAAAGACAGTACTGTACTGTAACCGATTTCTTTTGTGTGTCCCTGTAAATGGATAAGAAAATGCTATGAATGCTCTGTTCTAACGTGATCATAGTGGAATTCAGTGATTTATATCGGTTTCAATACATTTGAAGTAGCGTAATATCATTAAAATACTCTGCAAACGATTTTTTTCCCATAAACCATAATGTATTGGAATACTTTTGAGTGCCGCGGTAATTGAACTATTCATCCTACATACTTCATATACAATACCAAACATGCTTGGATGACCCTAAATAATCTTTATCGATTTCATGAAATTCCTAGTATAATTACGGGTGTTAGAGCGTGGACAGACGGCCAGACAAACCGAAGTCATAAACACTTTTCAACTATGTTAAAAAGTGTTAAAAATGAGTCAGAAAATAAGCCGTTTGGATTTGAGTACACCCTGAATCCGATAAATTTTTTCGTCAACTCCTATTTTTGTTTCATTTGTTTTTCCTGTAAGATTTTGTCCTATCAAAGACTTGTCGATATGACATTTATAGATAAATTTGATTAGATGTATAATAAGTTTAATCGGATATCTTGTGAATTGACGAAGTTACAATTTTTTTCCTTCTTCAATCCCTCCCCCCCCCCCGCCATTTTTTTCGTTTTTAATTTTTTTTCTGTAAGAGTAGGTCCTATTAAAACGTCTCAATATAAAATAAGCTGTAGATAACATTAAGAAGGTTTATAATAAGTTTAAGTGAATTTGATATCTTAAAAATTGACGAGGTTATGAATTTTTTCTCCCTAAAACCCTATTATTTCGCCCCAATTTTTAAATTTATCAAAAATCTGTGATACATAAATTTTTGCGCTTTCCCTAGTAGCAATGATAACTTTAAACTGATTTGATATGTATTACAATTGAGAGGTTATGGGTTTTTTATGTTTTCACAAAACCCCTCTCTATTTCCACCTCCTTAGTCCAATTTTGCACATTAACGAACTTGACCGAGTTTTTCTTCTGCTTGACTTTCTGTATCAGTTTGGAAGAGATTTGTGCAGAATTATGGAAGTTATCGTGCCCATAAAAAAGTGATATATATGTATATATATATATATGATTTTTTTCGGTATGTTGTGTAATATTAGTAGTATTTTCCTTGCTATAAATTGGATATTTATGTGTTTTATTGCTTTTTCCATTTCACGGCATTTAATTATTCTGTTTTCATATTGAAATTATTCTCTTGGTAATATTGGTCGTTTGAGTACAGGAGAAAAAAAAATTCAGCTTTTAGCTTTTTCCTCACAAAAACGACTGTTTTGCTTATATCATTGAATTCTGTACTCTTGATAACGTAATTCAATATATAAGCTTTTCAATTTTCTTTATTTGTATCCACATTCTTCCTTTTTTTCTTCCATATTAATTCTTGTAAAACAGTACAAGGCTCTTTATCTTATACATAGCAGCTTGTATATTATATGATTTTGGTATCCATATTAAGTGTGATGGCGGAAACTGTATTATTGTCATTTCATTCATACTATCGCGATTTTGATGGTGGTCGGTAATGTTTAATTAATGGTTATATATATATATATAAACATTAATTATAATGTTTTGAACTGGGAGTGGTTTTGGGGTCTAGGGGTAATGATCGACGTAGATCTGCAAAAATATTTAAGAAATTCCAACATAGGGCAGAATGTAATAGGCAGTGTTTATAACGAATTCTATCTGAAAAGGGGAGGAGAAATTGTTATTTCTGATTGAGCCAAAATCGAAAATGAACATAAATTGTTTTCTCGAGATGGAACCCAATGGAAACAAAAAAGAAACAGGCAGAAATCATTATTTTTGATGGAACAAAAAAGCGAAACTGAATCTACATTGTTTTCTCGAGGTGGAATCTAATCGAAAAAAAAAAAAACTCTCTATTTCTAAACAAGTTGGTAAGTGTGATCACAGATCGCATAGAGGGTTTTGTTTAATATTCCTTTCAAAACACTTTATCCTTTTGCGAAATCTGTTAGTTCCACATTTCGCAACCAAGGGGCGCACTCAATTCTACACACCCCACTATCCGAACGAAACTCCGTTTTACATCCTATCCGTAGGTATATTAGTCGAGGGGATCGGGTCTATGGTACCCGACATAGGTAGGCGCACCCTGGCGGTAAAAAGTGGAACCGAAATATGTAAGGCTATGTGCATAATATGAAAGAGTGGTCAAAGTTGTGTCGGCAAAAGTTAAAAAAGTACCCATTGGGTGTAAGGGGGGGAGGTTAGAAAAAGTGCTTAAAATACACAAGTTAGAGCCCGGTGGGTAAATAATATAAGGCTTTTTGAAAATTTTATGATTTTTCCTGTGATCGCAAATGTTCTGCTATACGTATGCAGAATTTCAAGTCTTCAACTTAAATAGGGTCTCAGTTAGAAAAAAACAGCTTAAAATACACAAGTTAGAG
This sequence comes from Maratus speciosus, assembly GCA_963932465.1. Taxonomy (NCBI): domain Eukaryota; kingdom Metazoa; phylum Arthropoda; class Arachnida; order Araneae; family Salticidae; genus Maratus; species Maratus speciosus. The sequence continues at coordinate 132,406,669 of OZ010799.1, forward strand.
CCCAGAGGGTTAAGTATAAGACTTTTTCAAAATTTTATGATTTGTCGTTTGATGTGAGGTATTCAGCTATAAGTATGCAAAATTTCAAGTCTTAAATTTAATTATGTGCTCAGTTAGAAAAAAAAGATTAAAATACACAAGTTAGAGCCGAGAGGGTTAAATATAAGACTTTTTCAAAATTTTATGATTTGTCGTTTGATGTGAGATGTTCAGCTATAATTATGCAAAATTTCAAGCCTTAAACTTAATTAGGGACTCAGTTAGAACAAAAAGATTAAAATACGCAAGTTAGAGCCCAGAGGGTTAAATGTAAGACATTTTCAAAATTTTGTGATTTGTCCTTTGATGTGAGGTGTTTAGCTATATGTATGCAAAATTTCAAGTCTTAAACTTAATTAGGGGCTCAGTTAGAACAAAAAGATTAAAATACACAACTTAGAACCCAGAGGGTTAAATATAAGACATTTTTTTTATTTTATGATTTGTCGTTTATGTGATGTGTTCAGCTATAAGTATGCAAATTTTAAGTCTTCAACTTAATTAGGGGCTCAGTTAGAACAAAAAGATTAAAATACACAAGTTGGAGCCCAGAGGGTTAAATATAAGACTTTTTCAAAATTTTATGATTTGTCGTTTGATGTGAGGTGTTCAGCTATAAGTATGCAAAATGTTAAGCCTTGAACTTAATTAGGGGCTCAGTTGGAACAAAAAGATTAAAATGGTCAAGTTGGAGCCCAGAGGGTTAAATATAAGACTTTTTCAAAATTTTAGGATTTGTCATTTGAAGTGAGGTGTATAGTTATATGTATGCAAAATTTCAAGTTTCCAACATATATTTTCTGAGAACGGGCTCTGTGACGGACAGACAGACAGACAGAGGAGCGAGACAAATGGGGTTTCGTCAGATGAACGAAACCCTAAAAAACGAGAAGGCGAAATTGGACCTTAATGGTTTTTTGGAGCCCAAATCTAACTGAAGACTTAAGAAAAAAAAACTCAGGAAAAAATCATTATTTCTGATGAAACGAAAAGTGAAACAGTATCTAAAATGTTTTCACAAACCGGAACCTAATTTTTAAAGTGTAAGTGTAAAAATTGCTATTTCTGATGGAACGAAAATCGAAACTGAACCTAATTTTCTTTATATATTTAACATTGGCGAGAGGAATTTGAGATCTAACTGACCAAGAGTCTTAACTGAATATGAAAGTTGTATTTTTTATATCAGGACGGGGAACTTTTTCACACTCGTGTGCCAAACTTTACGAAAAAATATTTTATATGAACAGAACCTACCAGTAACGAAAAAAAATTAGTGTGAAAAATAATAAAGAATAAAAAATGCTTAAAAATTAGTTTTGGGGATTTAAAATTATTAAAAATTAGTTTTGGGGATGTAACATCTGATGTTATTCTTTAAATATCATTTAATAAAGATTATTTCTGCTGTTGTATGCCAAATACTTGATATCAAATTCGTAATATAGGCTATTTTTTAGAGAATCCAAGCTCTATTGGAGAAATCTGGGAAGAGGTTTCCACATAAGTTTTTAATATTGGGTGAGTGCAAAAGCTCTACCCATTTTTTTGTGAAAACAGAAACACGGAGAACACAAGAAGTTAAGCACCTATGAATTCACGCAAGCACCATAATTATGTATGACCTCTTGCCATCTGTCTGGCAATAAGTGAATCCCACGCCGATAAAACTCCTCTGTTTTACAGTCAAAATACTGTTGCAACACCATTTTTATAATCTCCACATCATTGAACCAGTGGCTGAGAGGTTCTGCTCTCGAAGCTGGTAGACGGGAGGTGCTGGGTTCGAACCCAATCGCGCCCGTCGGCCTAATCGTTCGGAGTTTTCGTGGTTTTCTTCGAACCGTGGATTTCCATGCGTTAATACGGATTAGGTTCCCTTAGAAAGACCTCCACGGAAGGCACTCCCCCCAAGGCCCATATCCCTCGTGTAGATAATTGGCCGTCAACAATCAACCCAACCCACATCATTGAAAGTTTCGCGAGCGAAGGCGTTGTATAACGATAAAAAGGTGATACATCGCAGGTTCAAGGTCGGGGCTATAAGCCTTGTGAGGTAAAACTTTCCAACCAAGATCCAGTAATTTTTGCCGAGCCCTTAAAGCAACATGAGGCCTGGCTTTACCGTGGTGAAAGAGAACCCCTATGCGATTGATGAGTGCTGGATAGTTAGACGTGCGTTTTGCTCACAGTCTGTCCAATTGTTGGCAGTAGATGTCTGCATTGATCGTTTGGTTTGGTGCAAGGAACTCCTACTTGGTTATTCCCTTGGCATCCCACAATACACTGAGCAAAACATTTTCGGGATGAAGTCCTTCTGTTTAGCTAGATGAAGTATCCTCAGCAACATCGGCACACGGTCCTTCGACGCTTCACATTACGGTACAGTATCCACTTCTCATCATTCGTTACAATTTGGTTAAAAAATTGTTCCCTACTGTTCCAGGAAAGCAAAGAAACACAGGTTCTGATCCTCTCTTATCGTTGCCTTACTGTAAGCTGGTGTGGTACACACTAATCAAGCTTGTTGATGAAGCCAAGTGGATGCATCAGTCTTTCGACTGTTGTTCTGTGTACAGAGAATGTTTCCGCTAATTTTTCGACTGTTGGATGTGGGGAATTTGTTATGGCTGTGTCGAGATCGTCATCAGAAACCTCTGACGGGCGTCCAGAATGGGAATGATTTTTACAGCTCTTGTCTCCGTCCCGGAATTTCCTAAACCATCGGCAGCAGGTGCTATTGTCCTTGGCAATCTCCCCATACACTTGACAAATGCTGCGACAAGCTGCGGCTGCTGTAACGGCTTTGTCATACTCGTACAGTAAAAAATGCCTGATGTGGTCTTTCTTGTTTGCCATGTTGTTTCCCATCCGGCATGAGTTCTTCTGACAAATGTTGAGCCTATGCATACTCTACTAATCTACGCGTTATGGGCACTTTCCTGTCCTCGAAACGTCAGCTCCACGTCTATACTCCACTGGACTAATGCATATCTTCAAAACGGGTAGAACTTTTGCACTCACCCAATATTAACATTTTCAATAAATAAATAAATAAATATAGTAACTCGCAGAAAATTTGCGAAAATGGGCTCACGACAGCTTCTTTAGAAACTTCTTTGTGTATGAAATTAAATTCGGAGTTTTTATAATTTTACCAATTTTTACTTATAATGCCTTATAATCTTTCTTTTCCGATAATCCCTTTATCCTTTTTTAACCCTCTAACTCTCTAGTGCATGATTTTATTTTATCGTCCATTCCCTCCCCCCAAAATTAATATGTAATAACTATATATTGAATATGTAAAATATTAAAAACGTTACATACAACTTTTATCCAAAATATAGGAGAAAAATAAAGTGTGTCAAATGTTACATCATAATCTGAACAACGTATAAATTGAAATTTAAAGTGTTGCCAACCGACAACACTATGCATTGTAGGATTAATATGAAAATTTTTGACTCAATGCTGAGCTGGATTTGGATTGATTAACACTTTGACCGCCACAGATTGTGGCGAAGAGTCTTCTTAGCAGACAATTACAAAGCGGATTTCTGTTTTTATCAAATCAATACAAAATTCCCAATCGCGGTAATGTTTGTTAACTTTATACATTTTTTATTCAAAAACAACAAATTTTAGTTATTTTTGCGGGTTGAACGTCAAACTGATTTCACTAAACATTTCTGGGGTTGGGGGGGGGGGGGATGAGGGGTACGTGATTCTTTTTAAATACATTGCAATAAATTATCAAAAATCCGGTTTCATAGCTACAAATTTATCTTCAATGAAAATATTTATGAACACATATTCATGTAATAAAGCCCAGGACATATTTCTGACATATATTCGTGTGCCATGGCGGTAAATGCACAGGCGGCAGTGCCATGGGGGCAGAATTTGAACTTCAGTTTCTGTATGATAACAACAAATAATTGAAAAAAAACAAATTTAGATAAACTCAGCTAGTCCATTTTTATACAATTTGTTTAACTTAACTATATTTGGATACTAGTGTAAATGTCCGATCGAGGACGGTGAATAGAAAACGTGGTTTTCCCTTACAATTTGAAATATTGATAAAAATACAGTATAACTTCAAAAATCCGGCATCATCGAGACTGAGACTATGCCGGATTTTTCAAGGAATGTCAAAAGTAGTAACTAGGAATATCAAATGTAGTACTGTATTCTTAATGGTGCCTTTAGCCGTAATTTAATTCATTATAAGTGATAATTATGTAAGAAAAAGAGAATTAAATATACAAAAAAACTTACTTTAATTAATATTTTCTCTATTACAGAAAAAAAAATCTAATAAAGAGTGAAATTATTTCTTCGCTTGTAATTTCGGTAATATCGATGTCCACTTTGTTTGCTTCAATTTTTTTGGTCGTTATTTAACAAGTTTTTTTTTTTTTTTATATATATACAAATAAAAAATGTCAGTTTCGGAAATACAGTCTTATTTCTCTAAAGCATATATTAATTCTCTAGTCAAATTTATGAATTTTTCTAGTGACACCTTCGGCCGGTTTTTCATCCTCATCTTCTGAGTTGTTACTAGCACTATCAGCGGTTTTATTTAGCACAACGTCAGCGATCTCTAAATTGTTCGTTCTTGATGCATTTTCTTCAATGCTTAGCCAATCATCTATATCACTTTTTTCGACACTTAATGCATTTTAAGATTTTACCTGTTCAATCAGCTCATAAATTGCGGTCTTTACACGGGTAATGTGAAAGACTGAAATACTTCCTCAGCATTGATGTCGCCGTTGCGAAAATTCATATAGCCATATACTATTGTGCTATGCATTTGTCAAAGTTGTCCCCAAATTTGTTGCCTTTGCTAAGCAACGGTGCAGCTCCCAGAAAATGTGTTCAGAAAATAATCGCCTTTGACAAATGAAAAAAAAAAAATATTAAGTCGAATATTCTTTTTTGGCATTTTTACTTTCGATCTTGAAGTCTTTAATTCATACGGAATTTCTATTTTTCTCCTCCCATAACTTGAAAGTGTAAAAGAAAAAGGAAGGGAAAGATAGTTTTGATGCCAAATTTTTGAAGTTGCCGGATTTCTGAAGTTACACTGTATTTATATACTATTCATCGACAATAAGGTAAACATAAATGAAACGTTACGTTCAGGGTCTGATTAATGCATGGGCCTCTCGTATTTTAAAAACATGTTTGTAATCTGATATAAATAAGATAACAAAACAGAGTTGGGTGCCAAGCAGAATTGGGTCATTATTGAACCTTTTTGGCAAATGGTATAGCTTGACGATCATTTGTAACTGTTGACCACCCTGCGATTAGCCAACATCGGCCAAAAATTTATGCTGTTGGAGTAGAGTGAAAAAAAAAATGAGAATTTGTATTTATGGATATTTTCTATGAGTTTAACCCTTAAATGCCTGATTTTTCAAAAGTCATTGTAATAATGTTTTTTAGCTTTCATTTTTTAAATAAATCATGGGGAAAATACCTAAAAAAAATCATATTTTGTGTTAAGTATGGTTTACAGTTAAAAAACACTTTGTTACTAATCGGCAATACTGGTCTTGAAAAAATAATTTTCCTTGACAAAATTCTATAATATTAAACACTCAAGAATTTTAGGAACTATAATAAGAAATAAATTTTACTTGCTCACTGCAGAACAAAATAGTGTATTTCACAAGCTTCCAAACAAAACAAAAAGAACAAGTAGCATTAATTGAAAAAATAAATCTATCTTTATTCTTAAACAGCACAAGTGATGCCATCTACATGTTGAAAATCAATTTAATAATATTTTCAGAATGTATTTTATTGGCAACATTAGGCATTATAGCTTCAATATTATTCTAATAGTATTTTAGAGCCTAAATTGGGTATGTTGCCGAAAAGCACCACCCGGCATTTAAGGGTTAAATGTACAATTTTGACAATATATTTAAATTGGGGCTTCATAAAAAAAAAAAGGAAATAATTTTTGATTTAACAAAAACTGAAACTGAACGAAATTATTTCATTTTAGCTAAAATTGGATCGATTACCGGGAAAAAAGACAATACTGATTGATGACAGTACAATGATTATCAATGTAATTAGTTATTTTGACTTTTCCGTTTTCAGATGTATTTTCAGACAGTTTGAATTTATTGATGCTTCATATTCTATTGATATGTATAGGAGCTATAAGAATAGAAAAAAAAATCTTGCATGTAATATTGTAAAGTTTGAGAAATGCTTACCCAAAAAGAGTGTCAGGGTGTCTCCTGAAAATGATGTAGCAGAATGTTGTTGCCCTTGTAGTGAGGCATGCATATTCCTGAATCTCATGAAAAGTTCTCAGTCGTGTAGTAATCGATATGTCTTGACGATTACATGATACATGCACGAACCGATTTGATCCTATGCCGCACTAGATAGGACGCAACGCCGCGCCGTTACGTCATTTCTTTTAAGGTTGTTCTCCAATCCAAAGGATCAACTTTCTGACATAAGTTTTAATTCATTTTTGTTCGGAAACGCATGAAACTAGAAGGTGCTGTTATTCAGAAACTATGTTATCGAATTGTTTTTTCCGTTTTCTTGTAAACACAATAGATCTTTCAAAAAATATTGTCAAAGTTGGCATTTTGAACTGAACTTCCGAACGAAAGAAGAAAATCCAGTCAGTAAGGGGAGAAAAATGCCGTGTCACGTGGTCAAAATCGATTATAACTCAACAGTAGGGTGGAGCGAAATTTTTTTTTTCTTCAAATCAAAATTGGCCGGGGTGTGAAAAGTGCACTATCAGATCCTCATTCTGAATAAAAAATATCTTTTAAAAATATTAATATTAAATACTGCCCCAAGGTTATTGAATATTGAGAAAAAACGTAAAAATTGTGCATTTTCCCATTTTTTTCCCCTCAAATATTCAAACTATTTTATAAACTTAATTTAAAAGGATGATCATCGAATTATTATTATAATTATTATATATTTATAGTAAAATTATGTAATATTTATATCAAATTCGCTATTATTATACTAACTCAACGACTATATATTTTTTAAATATATGAAATTTGGGTAATTGTAAATGTTTTACATATTTTACTTAACCTGTGTAAGAAAATATAATTTGAAATTATTCTTAAAGAACTATAGTAATAAGGTAAAAATAATTTACTGTTTTATTTATAAGCAGTGAAGTTACCATTTTATAGTAGTCCATACTGTTTTTTTGTTTCAAAAACTGGCATTTTTTTCCGAGACTCCAGACGTTTCAATGAATCCATGGCGTCTCAAAGGACCACAAACAGCAGAAGAAGCCTCTGTAACAAGTCTGACACATCTGTCAGTGGCTTGATTGTGTCAAGGGAATAGTTTAATCTTAGGTAAGATGTCTTCATCTATTGCCTTTGGATTTAGGATACACTTTGTAAGAATGTTATGATCTAAGAACTTAGTTAATGGTGGTTATGTCACGGTCACTTCAGCCTAATTTATGAAATCGATATAGTCTTTGGTCTCTCAGGTAACTTGATCGTTTGTTTTCGTGAAACTTTTATTATTCTGCATAGCATTATTATTCTCATTCATACTATATAAGTGTGGTACTGCGCAGAATAATAAAATCTCGAAAGTCAAAAAATTCTTTACATACGTGATCTCAGGTAACTTGAACGTACGTAAAGAATGTCTTCACTTTCAAGATTTTATTATTATGCGTAGTGCCAACACATTTACATACTATGTAAGAGCTTTGGCACTACGCAGAACAATAAAATCTCTAAAGTCAAGAAATTCTTTACATACGGATAAATTTGGAAGCCAAAGTCTATATAGATTCTATAAATTGGGCTGAAGTGACCGTGATACAACCACCATTAACTAAGTTCTTAGACCATAATATTCTTACAAATTGTATCCTAAATCCAAAGGCAATAGATGAAGACATCTTACATAAGATTAAACTATTCCCTTGTCACAATCAAGCCACTGAAAGATGTGTGAAACTTGTTACGGAGGCTTCTTCTGCTGTTTGTGGTCCTTTGAGACGCGTTGAGTTCATTAAAACTTGTCTGGAGTCTCGAAAAAAAAAGGCAGTTTTTAAAACCAAAAAACAGTATGGACTACTATAAAATGGTAACTTCGTTGCTTGTAAATTGCAATAGTAAATTATTTTTATCTTATTACTATAGTTCATTAAGAATAATTTCAAATTATATTTTTTACACAGGTTAAGTAAAAAATATAAAACAATTACAATTACCCAAATTTCATATATTAAAAAAATTATAGTCGTTGAGTAAGCATAATAAAAGCGAATTTGATATAAATATTACATAATTTTACTAAAAATTTATAATAACAACAATGATAATTCGATGATCATCCTTTTAAATTAAATTAATAAAATAGTTTGTATATTTGAGGAAAAAAATAGGAAAATGCACAACTTTTACGTTTTTTCTCAATATTCAATGACCTTGGGGCAGTATTTAATATTAATATTTTTCAAAGATATTTTTTATTCAGAATTAGGATATGATAGAGCAACTTTCCCACACCGCCTCATTTTGATTTGAAAAAAAAATTATTTTCCATAGCCGAGCGCTTTTACGTTTTTTCTCAATATTTAATGACCTTGGTGCAGTATTTAATATTAATATTTTTCAAAGATATTTTATATTCAGAATGAGGATCTGATAGAGCAAGTTTCCCACACCGGCCAATTTTGATTTGAAGAAATTTTTTTTTCCCCATAGGCGAGCGATCCACCCTACTCAACAGGTAATTGATTGATTAAAAAATGGAAAACACATTTCGATTCCCTATCGCTTCCATGGTCAGGCTTTCCAATTTTACATCTTTCCGTAAAAAATGAATTTGTAAATGTGTTAAAACATTTTGCGCTTGTTGAGCAGATCAGTTGAGAACAGCCTTAATGTTTTCTTTCGATTAATACTTTATATTCTGAGATCTTCCCCATATGACAAATTACTATTCTCGTCTGGACGCTCGCTAATGGTGATCCACTGAAATCTATTGGTCTCAAATTATTGCACATATTTTGAGACCTAAATTGCGCTTCAGAAGTGCTGGCAAATCATATCTGTATTTACTTTCATCAGTACGCTTTAAAAATGCTGTGATCGCACGTTTAAGGGGATTCAGGGGATTTAAGTGGTTTGAATTAAGTGGTTTATCGCAAAGTAATGGTTTCCACATTTAAAGAAAGAATTGTTTTTATTAAATAAAACACATATTACTTTACGAAAATCTTGTATCCTTCCCTTGTGGCGCACCAATCCAGAAATACGTCAGACTTGATACTACAGTGGAATTTTGAAAACTAACACAAAATTTGAAAACACATCATTAAAAACAAATTCGGTTGCAACATTCATACTCATTAGGATATAGATTTTATATGTACTTTTTAAGCACTCATACGTATTTCCATGGAAAAAAAATGAAAGTACTTAAAATGTGAGTAACGCTTTATTATGAAAGGGGGAAATCCCTTCCTCCTACTTCCGTTTTTTCTGCCCAATGTTGATATAGTCTACCATAAATCCAGCCATGGTTTGGAATTAAATTGAACACCGAACAATGGAGATGAGTACTTCAGGACGGAGACTTACATAATGTTTGGACTACTCTACTTCCTTTTCTTGACGATATAACTAAGCTTATATCTCCTTCCTTTTGCATGTGATTGTTCGTCAGCGCATTGCAGTTGCAAGAAAAGCGGAATAAGCTGTTATGCATTGCTGAAAATGTGTGAAGAAGTAGCCTCTGATATACACAGTTTGAAAAAAGAAGTTACAGTGCCAATTGCAGTCTATTTTCTGAACTCCAATGGTCTTGTAAAAGATGACTCTGATTTTCATAATTTTTATTTTGGGAATATTTAATGAGTTTAGCGTGATTAAATATATTACAAAGAATATGTTGCTATGCGTAAAATAAATGCTATAAAGTTGTATTCTATCATAAAGAGTAATTTTCGACTTTTTTATTCATAAAAACTACCATATCTTTGTAATAATTAATACTATCAACTAACGAATGGTGTAATTGGGATCAGCATCAAAAATACTTTGAAAACTACATCCGGCTTTACTTAACCATCAAACATGATGCTCACCGATTTTGATGAATTTAAAGTATATTATAGAGTTTTTATCCCTAATTATTCTGGTGAAAGAATTTCTTCAAATGGTCCTTAGATTTTGAGAAACTGTGGGTTAAAGTTCAGCATACGTTTCAAATACTCATTAATTTGCAACTTCCGATAAGTAATTCGTGGCATTATCACACTGGTCGACCACCAGCCGGAGGGCCCGAGTTCGGTGCTGCCTCCTGGCTTTCTATATCTTTTTATTGAATTTTATATTTTTTGACTCTTTACAAATTTCAATCAAAGTTATGAATTTCTACAGCTTTGAAATTATATTTTCCTAAAAACAATTTAAGTTTTTGATATTTCATGAAAATTTCTGTTTTTTTTCCAGTAATTTTTAAATTGTTGGCTGAAATACAAATTAATCTGTGTCTAATTTGTGCATAAAGTTTGTTTTCCTAAAATTATTCTTATTTGTACCTTTATATATTTTAAATACAAGTCTCAACTGATGCATAATATTTTTATGAGAAGAAAATAACAAAATAAATATCTTTTTAATATTTGATCTGTTTTAAATATATTAAAATATGTCAAATGATGAAACGTAAAAATGTTTATTATTACTGACATTGACTTTTAAATTTCGTAAATATGCACTTAATCGGGTGACATATATTGCAAAAATATTCAAAACGGACTATTCATACGGAAAATTTTTTCTGTATAGAGCATAACTTTTTACTTAGTACTTGTCTTCAAAAGAAAATAAAAGACATCAATAAAAAAAATGTATTCTTTCTGATATTATTTAAGAAGTCTATATGAGGATTTCTTAAAAAAAAGAGAAAAACAAAACAAAAAACGTATGTATCGTAAGTTATGTGTCATATGGGATCCGCAGACAATTTTTACACTTCCAGTTGACAATTTTTTATTTATTATCATTATTTGTTAGAATGAAAAACATTTTGAAATATAATTTGTTCATTTTTATTCATCTAAAGATAAATACATTTGTACATTTCACGTAAAAATTAATGTTTATAATTTACACGAAATAATAAATTTTCTCTTTAAATTCTATAAAGAATATACATATGATGTACTATTTTCAAACCTTGTTTAAAATATAAAAATATATAAAGCTAAATAACAATTACAAGAAAAAAAAATCAAGACATTAAATAGTTGATGTCAAATAGTATAAAGATGTTAGTTTACAAATGAGATAAAATATAGATTTTCATGAACAAAAATCATAAACGTAATTGTATATTTTTTAGGAAAATATAAAAAAAATCAAAGTTACAACAATTCAGAACAATGCTTAAAAGTTGCAAAGTGTCAAAATATAAAATTAATTATAAAAGAAAAAAAGTGACGAGGTAGCAAAAATCGAAAGCGTAAATCAATTTTTAAAGAAAATATAAAAATTTCAAAGCTGTAGAAATTCACAACTATGGTTAAAATTTGTAAAGTGTCAAAAATATGAAATTCATAAAAAAAGAGTCAGAAGGCCGTATCGACTCAAGCCCTCCGGCTGGCGGACAAGTAATCTGCGGTCACGCCTATAACTACTTGCTTAAAGTTGCTAATTAGTGATAATTTGAAACATATGCTGAACTTTGACCCCTAATTCCACAAAATCCAAGGTCTAATTGAAAAAATCCTTTCACAAGAATAATTAAGGATAAGAATTCTACAACATAACTTAAATACATCAAAATCGGTGAGCCTAATGTTTTGTGGTCCCCTCATTAGTTAAAACAGTTGCGTTTTTTTTTAAATGTTCACTTTTTGCTCTCCCCTAAAAAATGGTTAAAAACTTTTTTTATTTTCGGATTCATCTGATTTTTATTTTTAGTACTAAAACGAAGTTCTTCTCAAACTGTCGTCAGCGCACACCAATTGTTGTCTATTAATGTCATTATTAGTCGTCTGTTAATGCCATTATTAGTCGTCTGTTAATGCCATTATTAGTCGTCTATTATCCAATACTTGATCTAATTTACTTGTTCTACATAAAAAGACGCAGTTTTATGTTTGAAGAAGGTTAAAAATGCATAAAATATCGAAAAGTACTTATCGCAAATATATTTTTTCAAGATAAATCGTGAAATATCTTTCTCTGAAACTAATTTATAGTACTCAGGGGTCGTATAAGAATTTAAATTTCGGAACTGTTTCAAGAATAACTACTATCACTTGTATCACTTCTAAAGTGATGAAGAAGAACATCGAAAACACTTTTGTAGGTACAAGAACCTTTTCCAACGCACTTGTGCCTGAATTTTTCTTTTCTCAAATTTGGTAAAATCAATTTAAAATGTTGCAAAATAAACTGGAAAAATACTAAAAAAAAATTACGCTAAAAAATTTATGTATTTATTTGATAAAATGTAAACGTATTAAATTTATATATATGCATAATATTTGTAATAATATAATATTCATAATTATATGTTTTGTCTATATTTATATAAAATAAGCTTTTAAATTGTTTATTATATATTATAGTTAGTGTTTTTATGACCCTCTAAAAATTATATTTTTTTTTCTTTACAGAGACTAATAACATTATAAGTATTAGTAATAACTAAGAATAATAGTATTTGAGGCTTAAAAATTTGTTTCATAATCATTTTGAAAAGGACTTTGCATAAATAATTGTCCCCTAAATAGCTAATAAAAATATATACCCATTCGTGCATAACGCCCTATATTTTGTACGTTACAAACATGCATAAAAATAGGCATGAATATATAATTTCACAATTAAAAAAATATGTATTTCGAAGAAGTCTACAAGCTAAAATTATGACATTTATTTGCATTCTTGGTAGAAAAAACACAAAGGAACTTGCTTTTTATATTTCGCCATCTTTAAAAATGAAAAATCTATAAACTCCAAAAAAAAAAAAAAAAAAAGCTTCCATTTAAGCAAATAAATATACATCTTTCAGTAACTGTCATCTTTCAGTAACAGAAAAAAACATTTTCAGATAATTATTTCATACAATTTTCATATCATAAAGAAGAAAAAATTTATACAAATTTATTAAAATTCGAAGCTTCCCAAAGATAGACGCTAGGCATAAATGGTTAGACTAACGATATAGAAGTAAGTTATTCGTCAATGTTAAAATTTGGCACCTTGTATAGCTAGGATTTTTAACTATTCCGAATACACATGTATATTTGATTCCACTAAATTTTTTGTATGTCACCTTTATAAAGACAGTAATCTATTAGTAGAAAATAAAGCATTGTAGTACAGATAGTTGTAAGAATGTTTTTCTGGAACTTCAGATATAGAAAGGAGATGAAAAATACCTCTGTATTTGTAAATAAACGGTCAAGTGCGAGTATTAATGGCGCACAGAGGGTTTCGTACAATAATATATGAATTAGTAAGTGTATTATTAAAAAATACCGTTGGTAAAAGAATAATAAGACTTTGTAAAAACTATACAACGTAGGGATGGGTATAGCTGTATAGTATACAGGGTGCAAAGGAAAGTCCATTTAATCTGAAAATACTTGCGAACGGAGAGAGCTACAGCTATACAAGTGAGGTAACGGTACAGTAAAGCGACTATGCCCGACCTAATGCAAACGACAGCAGTACCCGTGGCGAAATTTGGAAGATAACCATTGCAAATCGAAAACGAAAAGAGGTAGAGCAAATTTTCCAATTAGAAAGTTTTAGAGCATCAATTAATTAGTATGAAACGACATTTGGTTCACACGGATAAGATAATTCGTCGCCTGCTTACCCAAAAATGTTCGAAATCGACGAGCGACGATTCTACTTTGTCTATTTACGTTCCGGAAATGTAGCAGTGCACAATTGGAGACGTTGTACTGTGCTGTAATGTCTGTAAAGATTTAATTTCCAATGCATTTAAAATTTTAGAATAACCCTTTCAGGGCCAGAAGAATTCTGTTCGTAAACTGGTGAAATAATTGACTGGCACCAGAATATTCAAATGAATTTCTGAGAAAACAAAACCCCGCTAATTTGCACTTTCATTACAAAAGTAAAATTTTATTAAAATATTCTTGGTGTCATTTGTCAGTTTTGGAATTAAAATTAAGTGGCTAGACCGTCTAGACACCACCCTTGAAAGGGTTAAATCTATGTCGTCGTATTGAAGAGGCTTGCAATGGAAGTTCCATGCTGAGAAATGTGCATGCAGAATTACTCTCACGAATACAAACGTGTATCGTGAGCAATGGCGAACTTTTCAAACATACTGAATATTAACTTTTTATCACTGTGAGACAGTTTGTCTTTTCTCTGTGTGTGTGTGATGTTATCAAAATGTATTGAGATAAATATGTATTTATGGCATAAATTGTGCTTATTTCTTTATACTTCTGACTATTCCATTAATACGTTTACAGAAAATTTCGGTCATTTTTGGGTAAAACAGGCGAAGATTTATCTTATCCATGTAAACCAAAAGTCGTAGTCTATTAATTAATTGATGCTTTGAAACTTTCTAACTGGAAATTTTGCTCTATCTCTTTTCATTTTCGATTTCCAGTGGCTATCTTCCAAACACCACTAGGAGGCGCTGCTGTGGTTTTCATTAAATCGGGCGTAGTCGCTTTACTATACCGTTCTCTCACTTGTATAGCTGTAGCTCTCTTCGTTCATAAGTATTTTCAGGTTAAAGGGACTTTCCTTTGCACCCAGTGAACTAGAAAAATATAAATGGATATACCATGAAAGTTCAAAGATATATGGAACCTAAATAATAGCAAATATAGCTATTCTGTATATTTGTCATTCCATATAGGTTTTTAGTTAACCTTTAAAGACATAGTAGGTGTATTGAGAGAGCCACTCAATGAAAACTAGTCGCGAATCCCATAGTATTTATTTGATTAATTCTCATTAAATTAGTCTGTTTTTAACAATTTGACATTTATTGCTTTTATACTGGTAATGGGCTATTGAATTACAATTTAAAATTTGTTTTAGGGTTTAAAAGCCGATGGAGCATAGAGCGCGCCATCCCTGTCATTATGTACGTCCAAATCGCCCATGTCTTTAAGGGTTAATATCTCGGCTAATTACCGACGATTTTTCCAAAATTCATGATCAACAATGCTTTTATACTTTTGCTACGATAGGTACCTCCAGCTGTGCTCAACACTTTTGCTGAAGCCCGTAATCCGAAATTCGAGCGTAACGGAAAAATGCGATTTTCCCCAAAATTATGTGACATATGGCAATCGCTATAATTTTCCTGCAATGTTTAAATAAATGTCTACAACCTTTAATTTTTTCAGAATTTTAGTTTCAATAGATTCGTAATTAGATGGGGGGGGACATATTTTTGCACTACATTTTCCCCCATAACTTTGAAAATATAATACCTAAAATTAAATGAAATATATTTTTGATTTCAGCATTACGAAAGCTTTCACACGATACCCCATACGATATACATAGAAAATATTTTTTTTTTCAATTAACTTAATTAGCCCCTCTACATTTTTCCTAAATATATTTATGAATATTTATTAATCTGTAAATATGTGGGTCAATAGTCGTTATTACTTACCTCAATTTGAACTTTCCACGTTGCATAGTTTGCGAGTAAAAGGTCTGCGACAGACAGGCTTACAGACACAGGAGTGATCTTATAATGTTTCCGTTTTTACTTTTTAAGTACGGAACCCTAATAATAACTGAAGATTTTCCATGATGGCGTACAAATGTGCATAGTACACAATAATACAGATTCAGACGATTAAAAATAATAATTATAGCTCAAAAAGCAGATTTTAATGGAGACAAGAGAAAGCACACTGTGTCCTGCAAGAGGCCCTGTGGACAGACGAAATCAAATTTTATCTTTACATCATGAAGTGCAGGAAAAAAGTGCAAGAGTTCACATTTTCCATTCGTGAAATTTTTCGCGAGAGACAGATATGGAATAAGACAGAAGTCTCGCCAACGAATGGCCATTGCATTGGAATACATAGGGAAGTTTAAGTTAGATGAAAAGGCTAATAGACGATAATTAGTGAAGCGTTAGTACATGAAAATGTAAGAAAAAATAATTTGATAGCTACCGATAGCATTGGAACGGGTGCAGTAAATTAAAGGCAACAGATGTTTAGAAGTACATCTGAATATTATTATACAATCGCTGGTTTAACCAAAGTTTTGACTAGCTTTTAGCAAAGCTTCGAATAAAAAATCTGACTGAGATAAAATTGCATGGGCAGATGCAACGTGAAAAGAAACTTTTGAATAAAATGACTGTGAATAATATTCTTTTTATTATTTTATTTTCTGAGAGAAAAGAGTAGAGTGAGTTATTTGGGAACGTAAAATTGAAATAGATTAATTTAACACATAGCTATACAAAAAGAAATAGAACGGCGCATATTTTTCTAGATAGTTAATATTATATTTTAACTACTATATATGATAATATTAACTACCTAACAAACGATATCAAAAAGCACGGACAATCATTTCATAAAATAGAAAATATTTTAATAATTTGTATTTAATAGAAAAGTAACACTAGAAATCTTTATCACAAATCAAATGTTAATGTTTTCCCTTAATAAAATAATTTTCTCGTAATGGGATATTTGTGTTCTTATATTTTCTTTCAAGCGGAAAAGTAATTACATATATTTAGAAAGATAAAGATTATCTGTTAACTAAGCAAAAACGGAAGAATATAACTATTTTGGAAAATAAACATTTTCATGAAATAAATGATTGTACTATTTTATTATGTTTTCTTATTTTTTAAAGATAATAATGTACTCGTATCCATTGAAGCACAGACAATTATTTTGTAAAATAGCTAGTAATAAGAGAATAATTAATAATTTTTGTCTAAAAAAGTAACACTCCAAATCGTTATTAGATGACAAATACTAGTCTTTTGCATTTGTCACCCGAAAATAAAATCTAATTCTATAATAATGTGATTCCTACATTTCAGGGTTGAATTTAAATCGGACAATGTTACGTCTATAAATTATTTCCGAAATAATGATCGCTCATTGTTGGCAAGGGCCATGTGTTTTTAAATCTCACATGTAACGAAAGTAATTTTTTCCTCCTGCTCGTTATTTTGCTAACGAGAACATTTTTTCTCTTCGCGCGCTTTTAGGGTTAATGTAATAATATGACGTAAGAGGATAGAGGTATTTTATTACTCGGACAGACATGTAGCTTTAGAGCGAGAGTGATACTAGTTTTTTTTTTGCTGCGAAAATGCGGAGTTTTAAGAAAGAAAGAAGGGTTCGGTTTGGATATTAACGGTTTTTGACCGATAAAACTTAAAATTGTTTGTTGCGTTAATCACCCTTGAAATATTTGCTGCGAATAAGAGTATAAAAATGCACGTAGGGCATAAGTTATATTGTGTGCGTGTGTGCAAAGTTTATGTTCTAAAAGTTTTAGAGATGAGATCCTCTGCCCACAGGATAAGTAGTAATTAAAATTAAGGGAAGCAATTATAGCTGCGTCACATTTGTAGAAAGTGAGTCCTTTTTGAGTTTATCATAAAAGGAGTTTTTTTGCGATTTTATAGTATGATTATTTCTGAAAATGTTATTTCTATGTATATAGTGTATGATAATTATGTGTTTGTTCTAAATTTAATTGTGTAAATATTCTATATTCTAAATTTAAGCGCATTGCGCATAGTCAAAATGTTAAGCAGTGTGTTATGTTTTTATGTTTAAGAATTGTATATACAAATATTTCATTAAAGTTATGATTCATAAATTTGTTTTGGTTTAAATTTGAAGTTTAGTGTGTATTTTTTTTAAGAGTAAGTATAGCCGCCCTGCGGGTGTGTCATCGCAGTTTAGCGGCACATTTCTATGTCATTGTTTTAAGTTGTTATTTTGAGTTTCTGACATAGAAAGTGGCGAGCCAGCCAGGATTGCGAGTTTGATTATAATTTTTGATACTGAATATGAGAAATAATCATACTATTGGTTAGTTCCATCTAGGTTAGGAATAACAATAACTGATGCCGCATATTTAGTATTTATAATATATTTTCGTTTTCATACTCATCGTGACGTGAATTTTTATTTATTGTGTTAAATTATAATTATAATGTTGTGATTGTTGAGTTTAGAATTTATGAGAATTTATGAGTCATTGTTAGAAATATTGATAAGATTTTTATGTGAAATTTTGAGTATATTTTCATTTACATAAAAAATGAATGTTGATACATTGAAGAAAAAACGTGCAACGGCATGTAGCTCTTATACTAGAACAGCTAAGGTTCTAAAGGACGAACTAGAAAAAGAGCAACCGGATAAATCCATTTTAGAGGATAAATTTGTTAAATTGCAAACAATAATTAGTGAATTAAAATCTTATGATTCCGAAATGTTAGAATTAATGATAGGAGCTAAGGCTACTGATGATAATTTAGAAACGGAAGTTATAAGTTGCGAGGAATATCCCGATGAATTTATAACGCTCAGCCGCCGAATAAAAGAAAAAACGGATAATTCAGACTTTAAAATTAATATGAGCTCTAATGCTGATAGTAGTGTAAATACATGTAATAAAAAACGGTACAAATAGCCGAAAATTCAAATTAAAAAATTTGATGGTCAACTGTTAAGTTATCTTTCGTTCTGGGGCCAATTTAAAAAAATCCACGAGGATAAGAGTCTGGATGATGTTGACAAATTTCATTATTTAGCTCAATCAATGTTACCGGGGACTCGAGCTTATGAGTTAATTGAGAGTTATCCCTTGACTTCGGACAATTATCCGAAAGTCATTTCTGCGTTTGAGGAGCGTTTTGGTAATAAAGAAATTTTAACTGAGATGTATGTGAGAGAATTATTAAAATTAATTATCCAAAACGTACGTTCACAAGGTAAAGATAAATTACCCCTGGTGTCATTGTTTGACAAAATTGAGTCCTATCTCAGAGCACTTGAGTCTTTAGGTGTACACCAAGGCTCCAATACTGCGTGGCTATATCCTATGGTTGAATCATGTTTATCGGCTGAAATGATTAGGGTGTGGCAGAGAAGCGTTCTATTTAATAACAAGGGACCACGTCTCTCAAATCATTTAGAATTTTTGCGAAAAGAAGTTGAAGGGGAACAGAGGGTCAAACTTGCACTGTCGGGGTTTGAAATTTCTCCTCCCTCACTGAAGAACGCCCTAGAGAAGTCAAATTAAAAAATAAAAAACCTCCCATGAGTGCTGCAAGTTTGGTAGCAACCAAGGAGCAAAAGTGCGTATTTTGCGGAAAAAATCATGAGAGCAAAGAGTGTTTTTTGGCTCGGTCTTTGCCCCTAAATAAAAAGTTAGATAAATTAAGAGAGTTAAAGTGCTGTCTACGCTGCCTTAAGCCTGGACATTTTGCTAGAGATTGTAAATTATTTATACAATGTCATGTATGCAAGCGATCTCATCCCATTATTTTGTGTCCCGAGATTCAGGAAAAAAAGAGTGAGACTGTAGCGAGTGCAAAGGGGTCGACTACGGTACAAGCTACAATGTCTACACCTTCGTGTATGAAAGAAGTCCTCCTTATGACATTAATGGTTGAATTAGTGTCAGGGGGCATGAGGAAAAAAGTCAGATGTCTTTTAGATTGCGGATCTCAAAGGTCGTATGTGCTGAAATCTACAGCCGAAGCTTTAAAATTAGAAAGCCTTTCATCTGAGAATTTAGCGCATACTCTCTTTGGGGGAACAAGAACTGAGTCTAAAAATCATAAACGATATTCTATGAGATTAAGTCCTGCAGGGAGACGTACTGAATATCAATTCTCCTTTCTAGATCAGGAAAAAATTTGTGAAGGGATACCACGCGTCTCTAAAGGTCCGTTATTGGAGGAATTAAAAAAGCATAGAATTTGGATTTCAGATGTGGGTGACGGTTACCTTAAAATAGAAATTTTGATAGGTAGTGATATTTATGGACAAATTCTTACGGGTGATGTAATTCAACTTAATGAGGGTTTGACAGCCATTAATACTAAATTATGTTGGACTTTGTGCGGAGAACCAATAGGATTAAATGTTCAGAGTTTTGAGGGTGCCCAATCCATGTTAGTAACCAATCTTCATGTTCAAAACATGAAAGTTTCTGATATGTGGAGTTTGGAAACCATTGGCATTGCCGATGAAGCGCAAACGTTTTCCAAAGTGGTGGAGGATCAATTAGCGCAGGAACAATTTTTGAAGGGGCTTCATAGAAACGAGGATGGGAGATATTGCGTAAACTTGGCTTGGGTTCAAAAATTCCCCCCTAACATTTCCTCTAATCGGCATATTGCAGAAAAAAGGCTTTTTGCCACTACTCGTAAATTAAAGAAATTGAATAACTTTGCCGAATACGATAAGATATTTAAAGAATGGCTGTCGGAAGACGTAATAGAAAAAATCCCGGAATCTGAAAAGAATGAAAAGGGACATTACTTGCCACATCATCCAGTTATCAAATTAGATAGTTTAACTAGCAAAATTAGGCCCGTTTTCGATGCCTCGTGCAAATCAGATAATTCGTTGTCGCTAAATGATTGTTTGATAAAAGGTCCGAATCTCGTAGAAGAAATCCCAGCGATTTTAATGAGGTTTAGAGAAAAGGCGATTGGCGTAACTTCTGATATTAGACGAGCGTTTTTACAGATTGGCATAAAGCGGGAAGACCAAAATTATCTGAAATTTCTTTGGTGGAAAAATAACAAAATTTGTGAATTCCGCCATAAAAGGGTTGTTTTTGGGGTTACCAGTAGCCCATACCTGTTGGCAGCGGTGATCTTATTCCATCTTAAAAATATACCTAAAGAATTCGAAGTTGTTGCCCAAAAACTTTCAAGTTCCTATTATGTTGATAACTGCGTAACCTCAGTGGATACGAGAGCAGAGCTTGAAGAATTTAAGAACCAAGAAACTGACATTATGGCAGAAGCCAAAATGGAATTACGTATGTGGACCTTTGGTCCCGAAAATGAAACGTTACCTTCACAGAACACTGATACTGTCTCTCCCGTTTTAGGTCTTCAGTGGGACCGTATAAATGATGAGTTTATAATTCCCTTTAAACCTGAGCAAACCTCATCAGACTTATCAAAAAGAAAAGTTTTATGTATAATTCATGCGATATTTGATCCAGTAGGCTTCATTGTGCCAATAATGGTACCTGCAAAATTAATACTTCAAGAAGCATGGGCAACTAAGGCAAATTGGGACTTACCTTTGCCAGATGAATTAAAAACTCGGTTCTTAACGTGGTACCAAGGATTGTCTAGTATTTCCCAGCTTAGGTTTCCTCGTCGCATAGGTTATGGAAAAACAGATACTTGGTCACTACATGTCTTTTGTGACGCCAGTAGAAGCGCTTATGCCACGGTTATATTTTTAAAAAGTGAAGACGACGGAAAGGTTCATGTGAGATCCGTGGCAGCAAAATCTCGTGTATCTCCATTGAAGAAGGTGACAATTCCGCGCCTCGAGTTACTTGCGTGTGTTGTAGGCGCACGTCTAGCCAAATACAACTTTGACGCTGTGTTCTTGGAAGAAGTTCCAATCTACTACTGGACGGATGCGACTGTAGCTCTTTGCTGGATACAGCGAGAAGAAAACTGGGGTGTATTCGTAAATAATAGAGTCAAGGAGATTCGAAATCTGTCGAAGAAAGAATGCTGGAGACACATCCCAGGAAAACTGAATCCTGCTGATATAGCTTCTCGTGGCTGCACGTCCCAGCATCTGTTGCGATGCGGTTGGTGGGAGGGGCCTGAATTTCTGAAAGCAACTCCCAAGAAATGGCCTGAATTTAAATTTTCTCCAGATGAAGAATTAATCGCATCAGAGTTAAAAAGAACAAAAATTATTAACCTAAACGTGAAAATAGAGAAGCCTGAGTGGTACGAACGTTTATCCAGTTTTTCTAAAATAGTGAGAGTTTTCTGCTAGATGTTGCGGTTTGTGAATAAACTGAGAAAGAAGCCTTCTTATAATACTGATACCCTAACAGTGGAAGAAAAGACTAAAGCTGAGATGATTCTGTGGGGTATAGAGCAGAAAAAGTATTTTCACGAGAAAGAAAATTCCGTCCATGGTCTGCTGGTGGTGCGAGGTGATGACGACGTTCTTCGAGTGAAGACTAAAATCATCGAACGAGATGATGAACTGTCCTTTTTATATCCAGTTCTTCTTCCGTCCAAACATTACCTAACTGATTGCTTGATATGGCAATATCATATACAGTACTGCCATGCTGGTGTACAAATATTGGCTGCCAAATTAAGGCAGCAGTATTGGATCATTTCTTCAAAAAGAAATATAAAATCTTGCGTCAACCGTTGTGTCATATGCAAAAGATTCACGGCTAAAGGTTTTACTACTCCACCAGTACAGTTACCCCTTGACAGAGTAAGGGATTCTGCGGTCTTTGAAACAACAGGAATTGATCTGTGTGGCCCTCTATTTTTAAAGCCAAAAGGAAAAGCCTGGATCGTATTATACACTTGTGCGGTGTACAGGGCAATTCACCTTGAGCCTCTCACGGCACTCAGCACGGAATTCTTCCTACAGGCTTTCCGAAGATTCATCGCTAGGCGAAGACGTCCGTCAACTGTGTATTCCGATAACGGAACCAACTTCAGAGGAGCGGACAATGCATTGAAGAGACTTGATTGGCAGAAAATCTCTGAAAACGAGTGTTATCCAATCAAGTGGAAGTTCAATCCCCCTACTACAGCCTGGTGGGGGGGATGGTGGGAGCGTCTTATTCGTTCAATTAAGACTTTACTCGTGCGAATTTTAGGAAGATCCTCTGTGAATTTTGAAGAGCTTTTAACGATCCTTTGTGATGTGGAAGCCACAATAAACAGCCGTCCATTGACTTACATTTCCGATGATTCTGATGAGCTCATACCCTTGACACCCTCCATGTTTCTGCAAGACATAAAACAAATAGGAATGCCTGATCTAGATTCCATCGATTCAAACAAACTGAATGTGCGTGTGAGCTATTGCAACACTTTGCGGCAAAAACTGAGAAATCGTTTCCGCAGAGAATATTTGGGCCAACTTGTTCAGAAGGCCAGTGATAAATGCCAAGAACTTAAAGTGGGGGACGTTGTCCTTATCGAACTTGAGAATAAAAAACGTGTGTTTTGGCCCATTGGCAAAATTGGGAAAATCTACCATAGTAGAGATGGTGCTTCCAGGGTAGTACAGGTGAAAACTAACAACGGTTGTTTGACACGACCAATTCAGAAACTATATCCCCTAGAAGTTTCAACTGCTGGAGATCCTGTGCTCACCCTTGGAGCGGAAAATAGATCCAGGTATGGAAGGTTCCTCAAACCACGTAAGAAATAATGTGTAAGACTGTAAATAATGACTTTTATTTCATTTATTTAGTTATTGAGAACTCTAATTTATCATGTTTATATTGTATCATCATATATTGTTTCATCATTTTTATATTGTATTGTGTTTAACTAGTTATTATTTTGTTTTTCATGTCTTTTTATTTAATCTAGTAAAGCTCAGTTTAACTTTAATTTCTAATATTAAGAATTTTTTGTGAATTATAAAATAGTTGATTTTAAGAAAATCAAGGTGGGAGGATGTTGGCAAGGGTCATGTGCTTTTAAATCTCACATGTAACGAAATTAATTTTTTCCTCCTGCTCGTTATTTTGCTAACGAGAACATTTTTTCTCTTCGCGCGCTTTTAGGGTTAATGTAATAATATGACGTAAGAGGTTAGAGGTATTTTATTACTCGGACAGACATGTAGCTTTAGAGCTGGAGTGATACTAGGTTTTTTTGCTGCGAAAATGCGGAGTTTTAAGAAAGAAAGAAGGGTTCGGTTCGGATATTAACGGTTTTTGACCGATAAAACTTAAAATTGTTTGTTGCGTTAATCACCCTTGAAATATTTGCTGCGAATAAGAGTATAAAAATGCACGTAGGGCGTAAGTTATATTGTGTGCGTGTGTTCAAAGTTTATGTTCTAAAAGTTTTACAGATGAGATCCTCTGCCCGCAGGATAAATAGTAATTAAAATTAAGGGAAGCAATTATAGCTGCGTCACATTTGTAGAAAATGAGTCCTTTTTGAGTTTATCATAAAAGGAGTTTTTTGCGATTTTATAGTATGATTATTTCTGAAAATGTTATTTCTATGTATATAGTGTATGCTAATTATGTGTTTGTTCTAAATTTAATTGTGTAAATATTCTATATTCTAAATTTAAGCGCATTGCGCATAGTCAAAATGTTAAGCAGTGTGTTATGTTTTTATGTTTAAGAATTGTATATACAAATGTTTCATTAAAGTTATGATTTATAAATTTGTTTTGATTTAAATTTGAAGTTTAGTGTGTATTTTTTTTTAAGAGTAAGTATAGCCGCCCTGCGGGCGTGTCATCGCAGTTTAGCGGCACATTTCTATGTCATTGTTTTAAGTTGTTATTTTGAGTTTCTGACACTCATTATGCATTACCAGAAAAGATAAATAAAAGCTTTTTAATAAATATCCTTCAATTTCGACAAATAACAGTTTTGATTAAGAAAATTTACTCTTGTCTCTCATTTGCTTATCTCTCTTACGCTTGTCTATCTGTTTTACACCATCTACCTCAACTGCGGGTTACGCGTAAAATACTAGGCCAAATGCCAAATGCTATACAGCATTAACCTGATTGGCTTTGACCGCCATCAGATTTAATCAGATTAATTTTGGCTTTTATTTAAGCATTCGACTGAGATCTTCATGCTTAATCAGAGTTGGTAGATGGTAAATACAGGACGGTAATATCGGAAAGTAGATACGTTTGCAAATGATATAAACACTTATGAAAACTAAACCTAATGAGCTTTTTTGCTTCTTTATATATATATGAATACATACATAGACATTATGCAGGGTGGTTCAAAAGATCATGTGCAAACGTCACGTGTAGGTTTGTCAGCCCACTAGGAGCAAGAATTACATAGGAGTTGATGGTAGGAAATGCGATCGTGGCGGCACAATTGCATCGTGACCGTGACGCAAAGAAACACAACAAACGTTATAAAAAGATATTTACTATGCAAAATACTTAATCGAAGTACAAATTACAAATGGAAAATGTTGCAACTCATTATAAGTCCTCAAAATGTGCCCCACTAGATGCGATGCATGCTTCACGTCGGTGCCGCATGGAATCGCAAACAATTTCCAATCGGCTCTGTACCGTGCCACTGCGATCCCCAGACCTAGATCCACTAGATTTCTACCTCTGGGGATATATTAAGCCTCTGGTGTACGAGACACCCGTTCGATCGGCCATGGACCTCATGGCTTGGATCGCTGAAGCGGCGTTATGTGTCCGGAAGACTCTTGGCCAATTAGAACGTGTCTGTGATTAAATACGGCGCCAATATGAAGCATGCATCTTTGCTAATGGGGCACATTTTGAGCACTTGTTATGAGTTGTAACATTTTTCTTTTGTATTTTGTAGTTCAATTACTTTTTTCGTAAAATAAAGGTCTTTTTACACCGTTTGTTATATTTTCTTTGCGTCACGGTCGCGATGCAATTTCACCATCACGATTGCATTCTCGATCCTCAGTTTCTATCTATTTTTTGCCCCCCCCCCCCCCCCCCATGACCCGATACTCCCACACGTTCCATTCGGACATGACCTTTCGAACCACCCTGTATATGTACATAATCATTATATATATATATATATATATATAATATATATAAAGAATAAAACTTCATTTATAATTTATACATGCACTTTTGTAGATGGTTATTTGAATTGGTTTATATTGGTTATATATATATATATATATTATTATTATTGTTGTTATTGTTTTATATACAATTGCACATAAAAATTGGTAAACGGCTTCTTTATATTAAATAACTTATATAGACATTGTAAAAATTGCGTGTGATATGAAACAATGAGCAGGTTACCAGAAAAATATGTTGCTATATTTTCTTCTCTCGCCAAGGTCATTTAATCTATTTCGACGTCGCTTCAAAAGGAAAAGTACCAAACAACACTAGTCAACAACCATTTTGTATCTGATTTGTAATAAACATTTTGTTTATGTATTTCTGCAGGTAGAATTCGAATCTGCTGTCAAAGATTTTCTATCACGTGAGGTTTTTAGAAAGTTTTAGAATTTAATTTTTGCATGCATGATAAAATACGTGGTGAAATGTTAATTATAATTTACATTTTGAGGTTAATTAATAAGGAAGGAATGTATATGTACGAGGGAAAGCCAGTAAGTTGGTCACAAACGATATGAGAGGATGGAAATTAGTAGTAAATTGTTCCCAAATATGCCACTATGTGGCAGCACTGGGTAACTGTAAGATGTCAATTTCGAATTTATGAGACAACAGTTGTACAAGATGAGCAGGGGCGCTCAAAAGTTGTTGACGAAGAACGAAGTGGTCGTCCTTTTGAGATTGCGACATAAGAAACAGCGCGGAAGGTTGAGGAAATGGTTAGAGCTGACAGGAGAACAACAATATACAGCATTAGCAACTGCAACAGAGTGTTCACATGGTTTAGCCTGCAGCAGACTGATGCAGACGTTGAATGTGAGGGTACACGACATTTCGGTTCCGACACTTCGGTCCCGCCATTTCGGTGCCGCCGTTTCGGTCCCGAGACATTTCGGTCCCAAGACATTTCGGTCCCGAAACATTTCGGTCCCGAGACATTTCGGTCCCAAGTCATTTCGGTCCCTGGCCATTTCAGTCCCTAGCCATTTCGGTCCCTTGCCATTTCGGTTCCTTGCCACTTCGGTCCCTTCTCCAGCAAGCTGAAATTTTGTGCACTTGAAATAGGTGACATAATTTTATAGGGGACATTGTAGAATTTTTAAATTTAGTCTTTAAATTTTAGTAACAGCCCACACAAATTTTGTATGGTAATTTTAAAAAGCAGGGGAGGAGGAAATTGACATTTTCTATATTTTAGTGTATTATAAGTATAAGGTCCTGATAAATTAAAACATTTATAAAACATTTATATCGAATTTTTTAACTGAACGCCCTAAATTTTAGTATAACCCGAATATAAGGGCTCGAAAACTTAAACACTTACAACTCGGATCCAAATTATTACATCCCACACAAATTTCGTATGGTAATCATAATCATTTTAAAAAGCAGGAGGGGGGATAACTCAGTTGACGTTTTCTATATTTTAGTGTACCATAAGTATAAGGTCCTGATAAATTAAAACATTTATAATTCGAGCTATAATTACTGTAAAACACTCATATTTTATATGGTAAACGTAATTTTTACAAAAGGAGGGACATTATCGGGTTTTTTAACTGAACCCTCTACATTTTCATATAGCCTGAATATAAGGGCCCGAAAACCGTAAACGCCTATAACCGAACTCTAGCACCCCATGCAAATTTCTCATGGTAGAAGTAATCGTTTTCAGGAGAGGGGGGGGGAGTTTTGTGGATTCTTCATAAAAGCTCCTGATATTTTAGTCATACATATAGAGTCCAGACTATTTTAAATCATTTATAAGTCGAGCTTTAATTTTCATACGCAGATGCCCATGCACTGCACATATTCAATTGCATATAACTTGGACATTACGTGATTAATAAAGAAAAAAATCTGCTAATATTTTTACAAATCTTTATTTGATTCTATTTTTAACGGCACGCGAATTTTAGATGTATACTGCATTTTACATATTTTTTAAAAGGTGTTTCTTAACATGGAATTGTGATAAAGACACATTATGTTTTAAATTCTGCATTGGAACAGACTACAACTTTTTATTTCATTTTAATAATGATTTAATTTACTGCTTAAAAAAACCTATTTAAAAGTTTGCATTAATCTTTTTTATGTAACGATAATATCAACGCTATTTCTACCGGTGTGGAATGACACCTTTAAAAAGATTTTGATTTAAGGTTTTTCATTCGTAATTTTTAAGTTGCAACAATTACAAATCCTTTTTAATACATTTAAGACTTTTTTATGCTTATTACATTAAAAAAATACGAGCAAAATAAACATAAATCAAAATTTTAAAAGGCGTCATTTGACACCGCTAGAAATAGTGTTAAAGAAATGACTTTTCTGTAAAGTTGGGACACAAAGGTTCAAATTTCTCATAATCATAAAATATTCTTTTCGCATTTAAAATTAATTCTGTATTTCAAATATTTCCTTATTATTTATTTGACTTATATATTTAAAATTAAAACAGACTACATATTTTAATAAGAAATAAAATATAAAAATAAAAATATAAAAAAATAACATAGAATCTCAGAATAGTAATGTATGGTGAATCACTTTTACGTAAAATTTCACTTAAAATGGAGAAATTTTATAATTATATCACAATGAAGAAATTTGGTAATTTAGAAAACATATTTGTTTTTTTTTAATCTATATATTTTTCATTCAAAAGAATATATATATACATAAATATTTCTGTACTACGTCAAGTGTAGATTGCCTGACTTCCCCCATCTGACTATGCTAAATGAAACCCCAAATAGAATTATTATTCTTCTCGCGCTCTCTTTGTTCTGGTT
Organism: Maratus speciosus; assembly: GCA_963932465.1. Lineage (NCBI taxonomy): Eukaryota > Metazoa > Arthropoda > Arachnida > Araneae > Salticidae > Maratus > Maratus speciosus. The sequence goes on from OZ010799.1 coordinate 132,435,415, forward strand.
AGCCGGCGCTTTTTTGTGGCCACGCGGAATTTTTCATCTTTAATGGCTTAAAAAAGAAACTCTTGGGACATCATGCAAGAGGACGATCTTTCCTTCAAGTTGAAATCAATGTTTTTTATCTCCCAGCATTGTTCCATCTCCCCCTCCTATTATGAATAAACTGTTAAATGGTTAAAAAGGATTGGTTTCCCAGAAAAGTGTTGAATGATGACAGAACAAGGTTTTGAATGGAGCCCACTTTTAAATCCCCTCTTGAACAGTGACAAGTAAAGATCTATATATATATTTCTCTTACGTAGCGATAAAAAAGGGCAGTATTTGTAGCTTTCTATTTGGCAACAGCCAAACCGACGTTTCTCAGTGGTAGTTACGGTCACATGTCCCAAAACACTCAGCAAATCAAAATCCAGACAGGATCTCTCTTTTAACGCAAACCGTTTGAGCAATACATGAATGACAATTGCTATTGGTCTGTTTTACGGTGATGTAGCATTTTGATCCAAGGTTGTATTTAGACATAGGCGAAAACGTTTTGTTTACATTTCGATAGCGTGATACGTAGCATGTTTTATAGCGTCTTATTATAATTTTAAATTAATTTAAGCCGTGGTTTTCAATACTATAGGCAAAATGAAAGGAGGAGGACCCCAATTGACACTAACATGCCATTTAAATTTAAACGGCGTCAATTAACTGTTCGCTTAGCTTTCTCAATGATGATCAACAAGTCATAGCTCCACACTTTTCACAAATGCATTTTTATTTATATTTTCAACAAAATTTTTAATTACTTTCTTATGAATTAAAATATTTTTAAATTCCATATGTTGCTTGCTCGGATCTCATAGCGGCCCAACTAAAAATATTTTTTATTTTGTTTTCACTAAGGTTTTTATTTAATTCTGTTTCCAATGTACAGTCGTGGAAAAAAAAAAAAGTAAACACCCCTACTAACTCTTCGACAAATTATCGTAGATGGAAGTTATTAGTACCGAACGATTGTAAATAAAGTCTACTTTTAAATGCTGTATATAAAATTTGCTTAGGGGGCCATCTACATATTAAAACGAACCCAAACTTCATTTCTTTCAAAGGCAATACCCAATTTTAACGAGATATTTCAAATCTTCGGTTCAAACTATGCCCAGTCACCAAATTTCAAGTTATTTGAATAATAAGTTTTTTAATTATAGACATTCAAAATTTAGTACTTCTAATGTTAAATTATATTTTCATATTTTTATTTATATCTCCTGAAATTATGATCCTAATGAGCTAATTTTTTGTGTAGCAATAATACTTATGTGCCCAAACATAAATACGCTGAATTTGCAATTTTTATAATTTTATGATATGAATTATGAATCATGAAATTGATATTCGAAAAAATTATGAATTTCAACCTACAATTTTTTCGATGGATTTAGATTTATTAAGTCTTGCTTTATGAAAATCCGAAATTTCACATTTTTCTTCCAAATAGTTTTCAAATTATGCTTAAAAAACGGCAAAATGATGGTTTAAGGGGCCGATGGTTTAAGGCTATCATAGAAGTGAGTAGATATTTTGAAATTTCTTCTGCTGTCCCGTTATCTAACAGGCTTCATTGACTGCTTTAGTGGTGCTTAAGGTGCCTTGATCAAGACGGAGGCTCTCTCGGTTAACAATCGAGTACGGAACTTCAATTTGGATACAGCCCTTAAAATATGCACGTTTTATAATAATTAATTTCTCGGAAACTTATGGTACGAATTGCATAAAAATTTGTTTTTAGGCTAATTGAAGGGTGTAGAGTTCATTTATGTTGTCAGAATTGGGTATTGCTATTGAAAAAAATGAAGTTATGGTTTGTTTTAATATGTAGATGACACCTAAGCAAATTTTATATATATCATTTAAAAATAGACTTTATTTCCAATCGTTCGGTACCAGTAACTTTCTTCTACGATAAGTTGTTGAGGAGTTAGTAGGGGGTGCTTACTTTTTTTTTTCCACGACTGTACGTTTTTATTTACATTTTCAACAATTTTCCATTACTTTTTTATGCATTAAAAATATTTGTAAATTTAATACGTTGTAATTATTTATGATAGCACTATTCTGGCTAGAGTTGACATAAATAGTGGCGAGCGAGCGAAGCGAGCTGGTCGCGTAGCGATCCCAATACGAATTACGTAGCAATTCGTGGGGGTTGGTGAGCGTTAGCGAGCAGGGGGCTGAGCCCCCTAGTAGATAAGAATTTCTCCAGCTTTCAAGTAATAAGGATTATTTGGTGAAAGGTAATCCCGGGAAAAATATCAACCACATCTTCGCTACCTTATACTATTTGGCAATTTTTTATTTAAGTCTTTTCTTAACTGCGCTGCTCAACAAGCGCAAAACGTTTCGACACATTTACAAATTCCCTTTTTAACAGAAAGATATAAAACTGGAAAGCCTGGCCATGGAAGTGATTTAGAATTGAACTGCGTTTTCCGTTTTTTGATCAATAAATTACCTATTGAGATATAAGCGATTTTGATCGTGTGACAAACAAGTTTTTCGCCCACTCCTGAGTAGTTATTCTACTATCGCGTGGAAATCCGTTCAAAACGTCCACTTTGACACTATTTTCTGAAAGAGCTATTGCGTTTGCAAAAAAACTGGATAAAATAGCTCGATGACATAGTTTCTGAACAACAACACCAGCTAGTTTCATGCATTTTCGAACAAACATTAATTCAAACTTATGTCAGAAAGTTGCCCTTTTGGATTTGAGAACACCCTTTATTGATCAATATCATCTTAGAAAAATTTAAAACATTCATAGTTTAATAGTTAAATAAAAAATTTCTCAAAAATTAAATAGTTTTTATTAAACGTATTTATTAATAATAATTCAAAATAATTTAATTATTAATTGTTTATATAACTAATTTATCAATTACTTGTTTAAAAACTATTACATGAACTATACAATAGTTATTTTAGAGTAAATGGAAATATATTTTAAAAATTTTTGGTTATTATAATGTTATCAACTTCATTGGTATGTATAAAAATGATAAGGATTCTGAAGATAAATATGTTGTTTATTTATTTATTAGTTAATTTATAATAATTTTCTTGCTCTTTAGTTATAATTAATTAATATCTTGCTTCTTGCGAATTGTAAACTACAACTGTGCTTATAAAAATTAAAATCTGCATCTGGATAATAATGTCACCTAACACTATTAAAAATTATTTTTATGTATTTTTACAATGTTGCATTATTATTATTATTATTGTTTTTAGTATTATGTTTAATTAATTAATTATTACTTAGACTTTAGGTTTTGACTGATTTTTCAAAAAAAAATTTTTTTTTTTTTTTTGAAAATAATAAATCAAAAATTTTGAATAAAAACTTTAACTGATGAATAATTTCTATTAATTAATTCTCAAAACAGTTAGTAATTTTAGTATAAAAAATTAAATTAATATTTTATTAAATATATATTTTAATTTAATGTACCCTTAATTTATTAAATTAATGACATTATTAATATACATTAAAATTTTTACTTTAAAATAAACTCAATACATAATATATTTTATATTCATTTTATCATTATATTTCATAGTAGTTATAACTGAAGTTTATCCTTTACCTGTTTATTTTTATATTTAAAGTTACTGAAATGTAAAATTATTAATGTAATTAATAATAAAACTAAAATAAAAAAAATATTTTTTTTTCTGGGAAAGTGGGAGGAAAAGGGTAATATAAAAAAAAAAATAAATAAATGACACATACAAAAAAGCTTAGTTTTGTCAGTTAAAATTTGCAAATAAAATTAATTAAAATAATAGTTACATTATTACATAAAATTAAAAATAATAATATTTTTACAAAGAAATAGTCCCAGATTCAGTAAAATTAGCTTATAAAAATCGTCTTCAAGGGGTGAGAAGACTTAAAAAATAGCAAGCAATAATTATTAAAAAAAAAAAAAATGAAGTGGTGGGTGGAGTTTTCTGAAAACAAAATATTTTTCATAGCACGCCTAGTTACCAAATCACTATTGTTTCTCCACAGTTTATAATGGTACAGTAACTTACGTAAACAAATTTATAAGATGCAACTTTGTATTATAAAAATAATCAGAAAAATTACATTTGTGCTGCAATAAATATATCTCATTTCTGAATTATTAAAGGAGAGGGTGTAGAGGGGTGATTTGAGGAAATATTTACATATAATAGACTAGTGTCTAACTGAATTATTCAAGACATTTATGATTAATCTAATTGTTTTAATCAATAATTAATCACAGTTTAATTATTTAATTAATGATAATTTAAACGTTTTAAAAAATGTATGAAAACAACCAAAAAAACATTTATGGTAGTTTATAGTATACATAAAATACCTAATGATAATAATAAATATTAAAACTTAAAAAATCCATTCGGTTAAATAATAATAGTAAAAAAAAGACAATGCCCCCTAGAAAATTATGTCACATTGTTCAATCAAATAAATTTTCAGCTCGCTGTGATTTCATAATCACGAGTTATAAAAGTTTAAATTTATCGGGCTGTTATATTCAGCTTTAGGTAAAATTTGAGGGGGGGGGTGATAAAATTTTTTTAAAGGGCCCAAATAATGTTGAAATTACAGCGTTTGGGGGGCCCACGACAATTAGAATCCGAGTTATAAGGTAGTGAGCATCGAAATGGCAAGGGACCGAAATGGGCAAGGACCGAAAGGGCCAGGGACAGAAATGTCTCGGGACCGAAATGGCCAGGGACCGAAATGTCTCGGGACCGAAATGGCCAGGGACCGAAGTGTCTCGGGACCGAAACGGCGGGACCGAAATGGCGGGACCGAAGTGTCGGGACCGAAACGTCCTGCTTCCGAATGGGAGGTACATGGGAGGGCTGAGAGTGCAGTCTAAAGACTTTTATGCAGCAGGTATTAGAAAACTCATAAATAGATGGGGCAAATGTATCAATGTAAATGACGATTATACAGAGAAATAAACATGCCTTTGTATGTATCTTGGTTTCCCCTTTTTATTGGCTTTTGTGACCTACTTACTGATTTGCCCTGATAGGTTAAAACATTTACTCCGATGCATTCTGCTGTAACATGTAACTATCAAAACAATCAGCACTGTCATCACAAAAAACATCATACTGTTTTGAAAAATAATATTATTAGTATTAACATTATGGGCTTATGTGCAACATTTTCAGGCTCGTATTAGTTCACATTAGTTGCATTAAGTAATCAAGAAAACTTTTTTACTGATAAATATAATGTTTTGTTTGTATTTCAAACGGTCAATTTTTGCCAAATATTTCACGTTTGTTTTTATTTAACTGCCTTGTATGTAATAAATGCGACGTGATTGAGAGATTCTGATTACACAAGCCTGCGATGGTTGAGTTGTTAAACTTTTCATAATTGATTTTTATACATTTTTTAGTGCCGTATTCGAAAATGACCTACATTTTTAACCATCAAGTCAGAATTTTTTTTGAATCGTAAATTTCAATGGTAAAAAGTAAAAAAAAAAAAAAAAAAGAAAGAGAAATTCTGATATTGAAAGATACAGGAAATGGCTGTGTTTTTTAATATTTGATAACTGATTTTTAGCACTGAATTCGAAAATGAACTTCATTTTTAACCATCAAGTCAGGGTTGTTTGCAAATCGTAAATTTCAAAGTAAAAAAATAGCAAAATTCTAATACTATAAAATGGATGCAATGGTTGTGTTTTTTAAATTTTGATAATTGATTTTGATATATTTTTTAGCACTAAATAACCTTCAATTGTAACCATCACGTTAGAATTTTTCACAAATCGTAAATTTCAAAGTTAAAAAGTAAAAATTTTGCAAAAAATACTGACATGATGGTATAAAATGAAGACCACACATTTTAGCGCTACAAAATACGTAAGAATCAATTATGAAAAGCTAAGCAATATGGCACAATCCAAATTTTCAGGTTTGTGTTATTCCGCTGAATTCAGCACCATAAAATTAGTTCAATGTTCCAATTTACAAACCAGATACAGAAAAAAGTTAAAATTTGTTGACTAGTGAATTAATAATAGTATTTTGCTAATTTACATTGAACAGAAATCGAAAATTTAAGATCCTTATCACATAACAAATAGTAGTGATTTTTCTTTGCAAATAACCAAATCCGCTTATGAGATATTTCTCTTCTTTTATTTTTGTAAAAGCTAAAATGTAATTATTTCTGAAACTAGAGTTATAAAAGTCATGTGTATAAATAAACAAAAGATTAAAGAATATTACTGTTTTCGGAAATGAATTTTTTTATTAGATAAATGATTCTGTCACTATATTCATTCATAGTTAAAATATATGCACATATTTGAGAATTGCAGTAGCTTTTTAACATATGAACAATTGATTTTGAAAGTGGAAAAAGTTAATTTCGAGAATTAATATACAGTTAAAGCTAAATTTTATAACAAATTAACTTAAATATTATGTTTTTTTTTTCATCAATTCACAAAAATATGTTTTAATATATCAACAAAATTGTTACTTGTAATTAATTTGATCAATGATACAGCTCATATTCAAAATATTAGAATAATTACTTTTTTTTTTACAAATTGAAAATATCGTTTGGTAATTTAATATCTTTTAATGCAAATATGCAAACGATATTTTTATTAAGAACTTATTGTTGATTAAACTTATTTATTATCTAAAAATTAATATCAATTTTGAAAAGATTGATTGAAAAAAAATATTTTGAAAAGTCACAAAATTAGAATATTTATTCAAGTGGTTCAAAATATTAGAATATTTCAAATTAATTCCCCTTTAATTATCTCCAATTCATAACTGGTGGCATCTTTGATTAAATTCAGACGATTTTATTTAAAATCAGTATTCTTTCTGCAGTTTGTTTGCTTTTTCGTCTTAAAGTGGATCGTGTGAGTGATATTCCTCAATCTATTAAACTTCATATGGTTGATTTGTATCGGCACGGTAAAAATCAATGTTATATAGCGAATTATATACATTGTGCGAAATCAAGCTTTAGAAAAATACTAACACAGTATTAAAAAAATGGAAAACTTCAAAATAATTGCCGAAATGGCGGCCGAAAACCAAAAACATCTACTAGAGACGACAGGAAACTGAAGTGCATAGTTAAGAAAAAGCGTTTTAAAAGTGTGCGATTCTTGCACCAAAAATGGGAAGAAGAAAGATTTGAAGTTTCTACTTCGGCAACATTAAGGCGTCTCCATAAATTTAAGTTTAAATATCGTGTACCGAAAACAAAACATCTTATGACTGAAAAACAAAAGCGTATAAGATTGAAGTGGTGTAAATCAAGATGTTTATGGAGCGAAAATGATTAGAAAAATATATTATTTAGTGACGAAAGTACAACGCCTAGAATACCTAGTGTGGAAATATGCTATCCAAACAGTGCTAAAAATTTGTATCCCTTAAATGTGCGACGATACTCCTAAAATTTCAAGTGTCGATCACAGCGACATCTGCGGGATTTTCGTATTACTAGTATTACATTGTATAGACTAGCAATTTCTTGCAGTTGTAGAAAATATGCTGCAGATGTCGCTGCGATCTGCACATTGCAGCTGTATCATTGCACATTTAAGGGATACAATATTTTAGCCCTTTTTTAAGTATTACAGGGATAGTTGATTTCCACACTATATATTCTAGGCGCTATAACGAAAGTATGTTTTGTGTTTTATGTGGTAATAAAGTATTCGATTTTGGAGAATAAAGCAAGAAGCATTTGATAAAGAATGCCTTAAACGTTCCGTAAAATTTGCTGCTAGTGTCATGATTTGGGGTTGCATGAGTGCAGAAGGACCTGAAATGTTATGCATCGTCTAGGAAAAGGTTTACTCTCAGATATATCAAGAAATTTGGAATATTACATGATTCCATCATCAGAAGATTTATTTGAAGATGATTTCTTCTTTCAATAGCATTTAACGTCACCGCATACCTCGGTGTCAACTAAGAATTAGTTCCGCCAACGCAATATTAAGGTACTTCCTTTGCCACCAAACTCACCAGACCTTAATCCTATCGAAAGTGTATGGTGTATAATGAAGAAAAAACTACAAGAAAATCAGTCTTCAAGTAAAACTGAGGTGGTGGCACATATAAAATCTATTTGGTCTAATACTGATAGAAATGTTTGTAAACACCTTGCATATAGTATGCAAAAATCGATTGTACGCTGATATGAAAGCTAAAGGGGATGCTACAAAATATTAAATACAATTTACTTCATATTCATGAGGTAATTGTTGCGTAAAATAAAATATTCTAATACTTTGAAACAATCTAAATTTTATTCTGATATTTTGATGTGTTTCAGAAAGCTGTATACCTAATTTATTGTACTGTATTTTATATTTTGTAAATGTTAAAATCTTATCTAAACATTACAGATTTAATTTACAAGAAATTTAATTGCATTTACTTAGTATCAAAAATAAATAAATGAAAAATAATTTTCTCTTATTACTTTCTCTCAATTATTCTAATATTTTGAATATTAGCTGTATTATTTTCTTCTATCTATAATAGAAGAAATGTAATCGAAATTTTCTCGACTTCCGGTTTTTGACGGATTTACACGTCTAAAGCAGGTCCTCCTTGAATTTGGAAATATTCCGCAGGAAGGGGTGCTGTAATAACGATTTTTATACCATAATTATACTGTAACATGGAAAAGTGTATGAAGTTCTGGATAGAATTTAACCAAAATACATATATATGTTTTTCGCTATGGCAAGCAGATCCTTCTTGAATTCTTCCGCCGGTAATTGCGCTGTAATAGCGATTTTTGTGTAATTTTCTCGATTTTACGTACTTCTGTTGTACATCGACAGGAACTTGGCATCCTGCTAAGCCGGCTATTCGCAAACAGCTGACGTACAACAGTATAAAGGAAAACTCTTGATTTTAATAAATATCGTGATCGATATTAACTCGTTTTGATCCCGATTAATTGACAGAAACAGAATTTTAAGAGTAAAAGCAAAGTAAGCATAGTATCAAACTAATAATGTTGAAGTATTAACTTGTGTTACTACTTTTCTAAATTTTAAGGTGTATGATATAGAAGAAAATTTTGGGATTCACACATCCAACTACACTGCTCAAAACAATTAGGGGAGCACATGGTTTTAACGAAATTACGCAAATATTTACACCGATATGTAACGTAAAATAAAACATCCATAATTTAAAGTGTTGTAGGAAACAGAAAAGAAAACTTCGCATGTAAATTAAAATTTAGGAAGTCAAAAACTAGAAAAAGGAGATAAGTGCAGAAATCGGGATTTTGCAGTAACGTCTGTTTCACTGCCTCAGTTGTAAAATTCAATTGCTCAGTTTATGTTTTGAGAAAAGATGGCTTAAAAATGTCACAACAACATGATTTACCACAGCTTGGCGTGCTATCGGGACAGTTGAATTTGGGTAAACACAACGAAGTGTAGTGGACGCTGTTGGAGTCACAAAAAGTGTCCATGAAAGGCTGCATAATCGATTCCTAGACACATGGAATGGTAGTAATCGACAAGTGCAAGGTCGAAAATGTGCTAACACAGAAACTGATGACCGATATATCCTGTTAACAGCTCGTCGACATGGAACGGGCAATTCTACTCAGCAGGCAAACACAGTTGTTCTTGGCCACAGGACGAAGGGTGTCCAGCCAAACAGTCCGAAATAGGCTTCTTCAGGGTGGTCTCTATGCACGTAAGCCAATGGTCTGCATTCCGTTGACCTCAAGCCACTGTGCGGCCCAGAGAAGGTGGGGAACTGAATATCGAGTATGGAGGCAACGTTGTTGGAGTCAAATTCTGTTTACAGACGAGTCACGATTTAGTCTATATGTGATATCTGATGTGTTTTGGTATGCAGAGAAATAGGAACTCAAAATAATCCCACATTTATTCGCGAAATATCTTATTACAGGCGAGGTGAGTTGATGCTATTGGCTGGAATCAGCATAGGTAGACTTACGGGCTTGCATATCATTCGGAATGGCACTTTGACAATCCGAAGTTATACAGACGAGATACTGAGACCTCATGTCATATTTTATGTTGCAGCAATTAGTGATTTCTTTTTTTCCATGCGTGATAATGCCACACTTCATACAGTTCGTCTTGTGGAAAACACGCTTGAAGCTAAAAGAATACAGCGTGTGGAATTACCAGCATGCTCTCCTTACCTAAATCCGATCGATCACGTTTGGGACATATTCAGACGACGCATTGCTGCGAGGCCGAGGCCTCCTTTTACTGTACGGGACTTGGAGATTCAAATTCTTGAGCAGTGGAAGAGTATTCCCCAAATTCTTATCGATAACCTCATAGCATCCATGGAAAACAGGTGTGTAGCAGTCTTAGCTGTTCGAGGAGACCACACGTCATATTAAAAAATCTTGCATCATTTCTAAACAATACTTTTTTTTATCATTTACATGAAACCAATTTGTTGCCCTAAACCATCTTTTCATGTTCTTTCCATCTTTTCAAAGAATAAAAGCTCTCTTTCAATTTTTTTGCGTCTTTTTTTCTGTATTGCGCATTGATACACGTGTACTATCCATTTTATGCCCATACATGGCTGTCTTGTACTGTTACCTTCACTTTTTTGCTTGCTCCCCTAATTTTTTTGAGCAGTGTAGTTCAAATACGTTGATATTGAAAGTGACGCAAGCCCATTTGCAAAAGAAGTATTTATATCTCTAATAATATTAACAAGTTAAATTAATATTTGCTTAAAGTGATAAAATACTTTTAAAAAGGAAAAAAAAAACTTTATTCATATTAGATATGTTTCATTGCTTCGACCGCAACGTTCTCAATAATAAATATGATACAAATATTTTCGCAAAAATATTTTAAATTTGTAACAAAAATCACGCGAGCTCAAACATAAAGAAATTAACTGCAATATTAACAATAAAGAAAAAGCATGCGTTAAGCATAAATTATGAAACATTTTCCTAAATGCTTTAACAAAATTTCGATATTTACGGAAATAAGAAAACTAAGTAAACATTTTGGAAAACTCATAAAACCTTTGAAAAACGGATTTTAGCAGTTAAACTGTAAAAAAGAAAATGACTAAAATACCAAATTTGTACTGGCAATCGATACACCAGTACTATTTCCGTATTTTAAAGGAAAATTTACCCCGAAAATTACTAAAAAACGGAATATTTTCTGTAATTTACGGGGGAAAAGTTCCGTTAAAATACATAAATAGTACTGGCGTCGCGATTGCCAGTTCAATTTCCGTATTTTAGTCCGTTATTTTACATTGTACAGTCCATATCCAAATAGCTATTCCAATTCTTTTGAACAGGCCTGTATTTGAGCTTTAGGTTGATATTTTCATGTACTATATAATGGGAAAATTTGCTTTAGCAAGAAAACGAGTAACAGGTTGAATTTTCTCTATCAGCAATTTATACAAATAGATGGAAACATATTTGAATACTTTTGTATATCCCTGTAATCTACCTAGTTCCTTTATTACACGCTACTATTTAGCTAAAATTTAATTCAAACTAAAACACTCTTAAAACTGCTGAAATCACATTTCCAGAAATTATCATCCGTAGACAGCCATGTATCCAATTCTTTGCGTGGCCGTGTATATCATTTTATCTATATTCTACATACATTTCTTAGTACACTAAATGCAGGTCATCGTAAAAACGTATAATTTATTTAAAAAAACCCTTTAAGCAATTTACGTTTATACTCAGGAACCCTTATAAATTTTTTTCTGTAGTCCTGTATATGAACTATAGCATTTATACACACCATTATCGTATGCATAAATATAGTGAGACTTAAAATCGCATATCATAATTAAAAATGCATTTCCAACAATCATTGCTAATATACCGTAATTCGGATATAATATAGTATCTGAAATTTTTTGTATGTCTCTCTAAATGCTATGCACTTCGTATTATACACGAAGTGAATTATAGTAATCTTCAGAGACGTATATTAATTTCACTATATCTGAAATAGTTTAACATAATTGAAATTCGTCGGAAACAATTACCCCCTATACCGTTATGTAACGGAATTATCTTGTGCGGCTCTGTAAATTAATAATAACTATTCTTTGCACCCTATATTCTACAGAATGCATATTTCAGTGCACTTCATAAATGCATATCACTTTTATTCTGCTTGAAAGGGTATAACACCATTAAAAACACTTGAAACGACTTTTTCCCATTGGCCGTAATGTAACGGAATAATTTGATTGTCCCTATAAATGAACTAAATATGCTAGAAACTTCATTTTAAATAGGGATTGTGCTATGGTAGAGGTCAATCACATCCAAAAATTTCATAGCAATCCGAGTATATTTACGAGAGTTAGAGCGTGGACAGACGGACAGAAAAACCGAAGTCATAAACACTTTTGTTGGAAAGTGTTAAAAATGCATATTTCGATCGAAAATCCACCCAATAGAACCAAATAAGTTATCAGGGCTATAAGAAGTACCTTTCTCCAAAGAAGACAGAACACTGCAATTTTATATAGGAATGACAAACAGAAAACTTAAAACTAGGGTCAAAGAACACATAGCAGTCATCAAATACAACAACAAAACTACATCTTTAGCTAGACTGTCTAATAAAGACCCTTTACAGATTCATTTTTAAAATAGTAGAATAATTTATCCATCAAGATTTTATTTGCCATCCATTATCCGATAATCAATAAAGATCTTCTTACGCAATCAGAATATATGCAATGATTCAACATCCATGGAGGTTCCTGAAATATTGGAAAGAGATGCTCTACACAAAAATGAAACAATAGTATTAAATAATTCACGTTCACAAATATCCATTTTGAACACTTGCCAACAAAGTTGAAAAGTGTTTATGACTTCGGTTTGTCTATCCGTCTGGCTGTCTGCCCTCGCTTTAACTCTCGTAAATATGCTCGGATCGTTCTCAAATTTTTGGATGTTAGTGACCTCTACTATAGCACGTTCCCTATTTCAAATGAAGTTTGTTGCCTGTTTAGTTCATTTACAGGGGTAGCCAAAAGTTTTCCGTTACATTACGGCCAATAGGAAAAAATCGTTTCAAATGATTTTTAATGGTGTTATATTTTTTTAAACGTAGTAAAATTCATATTCATTTATGAAGTATACTAAAATATGCATTCTGCTGAGTATGCGGTGCAAAGAATAGTTATTGTTAATTTACAGGGCCACACAAAAGAATTCCGTTCAAAATGGTATAGGGTGAATTGTTTGTGGTGTATTTGAAAGATTTCAGATAGTATATTATGTCCGAATTACTATATACTAGTAATGATTGCTCGAAATGCATTTTTAATTATGATATGCGCATTTTTCACTATATTTATGCATACTGTAAAGTGCGTATAAATGCTATAGTTCATATACAGGGCTACAGAAATGAATTCGTAAAGGTTACTGAGTATAAGCATAAATTGCTTAAACGTGGGTTTGAAACGTGTTATGCAATTTCACACTGAACTGAATTTAGTTTACTAAGAAATATTTGTAGAATATAGATAAAATGATATACAGGGCCTCGCAAAGAGTTGGATACATGGCCGTCTATGGGTGATAATTTCTGGAAATGTAATTTTAGTATTTTAAGAGTGTTTTAGTTTGAATTAAATTTTAGCTAAATAGTGGCATGTGATAAAGGTACTGGATAAACTACACGGCTGTACAAAAGTATTCGAGTATGTTTCCATCTATTAGTATAAATTGCTGAAAGATGAATTTCAACCTGTAATGCATTTTCTTGCTAAACGAAAATTTCCCATTACATAGTATATATATCAGCCTAAAGATCAACTACAGGGCTGTTCAAAAGAATTGGAATACATATTTGGCTATGGACGGTAACTACTTAAATCAGTTTTTCAAATGTTTTATGCGTTTTAGAAAATGTTTACTTAGTTATGTTATTTACATTATTTCCCTAAATAACGAATTTTTGTTAAAGCATTCAGGAAGTGTTAAAAAGTGTTTCATAATCTATGCTTAACGCATGATTTTCCTTTCTTGTTAATATTGCAGTTAATTTCATGATGCTTGAATGCGTTTGATTTTTGTTTACCAGTTTTCACTTAATTTTTTTTTTTTTTTTTTGCGAAAAATTTTTATCGTATTTATTATTGAGAATGTTGCCGTAGGAGCAATGAAATATGTCTAATATGAATAAATAAAGGTATTTTTTTGCCTAAAAGTATTTTATTACTTTAACCCTTAAATGCCGGGTGTTGCTTTTCGGCAACATACTCAATTTAGGCTTTAAAATACTATTAGAATAATATTGAAGCTATAATACCTAATGTTGCAAATAAAATACATTCTGAAAATATTATTAAATCATTTTTCAACATGTAGATGGCAACATTTGTGCTGTTTAAGAATAAAGATAGATTTATTTTTTCAATTGTTGCTACTTGTTCTTTTTGCTTTGTTTGGAAGCTTGCGAAATACCCTATTTTGTTCTGCATTGAGCAAGTAAAATTTATTTCTTATTATAGTTCCTAAAATCTTTGTGTGTTTAATATTATAGAATTCAATCAAGGAAAATTATTTTTTCAATTAAAGACCAGTATTGCCGATTAGTAACAAACTGTTCTTTGGCCGTAAACCATACTTAAAACAAAATATGATTTTCTAAAGTATTTTTCCCATGATTTATTTAAAAAATGAAAGCCGAAAAACATTATTACAATGATTTTTGAAAAATCAGGCATTTAAGGGTTAAGCAAATATTAATTTAGTTTGATGTATTCAAGTGATTTTTCATGTAGTTTTATAATATTAACAAGCACAATCGGAATGCCATCTTGAAAACTTTAACTATCTTCAATATCTAAATTAGTACAATTATATGGTGCATGCAACTTAATTATTGAAAATTTGTTCTTCTCTTTTGTCCAAATTTTTACTAGAAAATTACCGTTTTTTTTTTTTTTTTTTGTTTTATCATATTTTTTCTAAAGAGGAGTGATATATTAAAATAAAATAAATACGTGGGTAAAAAAAAGATTTTAAATTTTTTGTTAATACAATTAAATATTCCATCAAAGAGGATCAATGTTTTCAACAAATCACTGTTTTAGAAAGTGAGCAGATGCCAGTGTCGAATACAAAAAACATGATTTTTAACAATTTCCATCAAAGTTGAAATGCGTTTATGAATTCGTTTTTCCTATCTGTCCGTGCTTTAACTTGCGTAAATATGGTCAAATTGCCAAAAAATATATATATATTATTGGCGTTTACTGTGACATGTTTCGTATTTGTTAAAACCCCCTTTCTTTCTGCTTGACTTGGCGAAAATTACTCATCGCCAAGAATTAATGCAACCCTATTTTACTTTACTATTTTTCAGTTTGTTTGTTTTTTAATGTTGATGTAAGTAAATTCTGAAGCGAGTGATCACCGCTATAAGTGATCTGAACCAGGCTTGCCTGGTAATAATAAATATATTCATATTCATTTAACAGGGTTTTTAATTATTAGAGTTCTGATTTACTTTAAATGAGTAAAAATCGCTCTGCATATATTTTGAATTGTGTGATCAACTTCTGATTTGAAGAATATTTTATTATCGACTGTTCTTTGAAAATCCTCGTGCTGTCGTCCCGCGTCAGGATGTCTGGAATGATGATTGAAATTTATTATTTCTGTTTCTGAGGTAAGCTAATTATGTTAAGTTATATTGTGTTAAGCTATTATCGTTGATTGATTTAAAAATAAACATGTCATCTACTCCTAACATCGAAACATTAAAAAAGAAAAGAGCTGGCTTAAGCACACAAATGGCAAAGTTGTGAACAAAAATAAGCACAACTCTTGAAGATGATTCTATGATATTAGAAAATAAATTTGATTTATTAAATATATGTAAAAATCAATTGAATGACAAATATAAATCATTAAAAAAATTAAACTCTGATATACAAGATGCTATTGCTGGCGACGATTTTGAGAAAGAAATTGAAAGTTCTGAAACCTATAGTGAGAAAATAATTAATCTCGTTATAAGATAACAAATTTCTTAAATGAACATAACTCCCAAAAACAAAATAATGCTTTTCAAAATTTTATGAAAAATGAATCCGGTTCTCAAAACGGAAATTTAGAGAGATCTATGAAATTGCCGAAGACAGCAGTTCCTGGGGATCTATTCTGGTGTGGTAGGAATGCTGAAACCAATCGGGAAGAGCCGCCTTGGCGATTATTTGCTATTCTGGTGTAGTAGAGTCGAAATTTCGGCGGTCGTAGTGGGTTGCTTTTTTACCGACTGCTTCCAGGTGGTCGAGATCGCAGTGGGTAGGGTTCGGAAAGAATTTTTGCTCTGTTTGGAGGGTTTGGGGCGCTTGTTTAATATTAAAAAATAGAAAGAGGGCATAGTTTTTCAATTACCAGGGGTAGTAAATATCATGATTTCTTCAAAAATATAAAAAAATATCCAATTTTTTTTATATTTATCAGATATTTTCAAAATAGTCAACTTATTGATAATTATAAACATTTTCAGCCTTAATATAAATAAGAAATTAAAATATATTGCAGTTAGCATGAAAACTTAATGAAATATTATTCTAAATGTGTGTTTTTTTTCTTTTTTGCTTCTCTTAAGTAACAAAATAGTAGATCAACTAATTGAAAACAGACAAAATTTGCTTTAAAAAAAAATAAAAAGCTGTAAGATTTAGTATTAAGAAAATTTTGTTGTATAAAACACAATTTGAAATACAAAATAATTTGTTTTAATTAAAAAAAATGAACATAATTGTAATTTTGTTGCTTTTTCAATCTCATAATGTGTTGTGCATTTTAAATTGAGGTAAACCAAAATTAGAAAAGATCATTTTAAATGAAGATGTAAATAACTTATCTAAATTAGATAGTTTATCTTTCAATGGGTGTCGTAAGAAATATTGTCTGACGTAATTATTGTCATCTAAAAATTCAGCTTCAAACGCAAAGTTTCTTTTTAGAGAGGGGGTGGGGAGAAAAAGTCACTATCAGAGCAAAAGTTCTATATCTACAGAACGACACCGTTAATAACAGTCGAAAAATTCATTTACACTTGTTTTCACAGAAAATATCAAATTTTGAAATAAAATATAAAATATCGAACGTACCAAACGTCTTGACATTTTGAAAGAAATATCGGATATATATCATGGTATATCTCAAGGATAAGCTATTCGATTTCTAAATATACCCATATAAATACATATATTTATATTTTAAATATATATATATGTATCACCGAGCCCTGTTAATTACAAAATACTATTTTCTTACTTAAAGCTCTTTTACAGATTCTTTAAAAGTTCTTTGACTCGAAAATCTGTGTATTCTTTTTTTCTTGCAAAAAATGTCAACTAATTTACTTAAAAATTTAATTCAGACCGAAAAAAAAAATACTTTCATTTTACATGGAAAGGTTTAAAGTTTAAACATGGAAAAATTTCTGAAATAAAATCTTTTATTTCGGCCTTTTAAATAAACCAAAAGTTTCGGAAAAAGACAAGACAGTTCACATTTTTTTCTGTATAATATTAAAGCTGTTCTCAAATTAAAACTCCCTATTTTCTGACACATTCCTGAAATAATTTTTATTCGAAAACGCAGAAAATTGCTCGATGTTGTTATTCAGGAACTGCGAACTCTAATAGCATATACCATTTTTCGGTAAAGGCAAAGGATTCTTCAGAAAATGCGGGCAAAGTAGGCATTTTGAACCGAAATTACGAAAGTGACTCCCGATAAAGGCCGTCAAAAGACAACAATTGCTTATAACTCAAGATAATACATTTATGTACTTCAAAAATAAAAATAAATAAAGGCGCTTTTCAATTCCTAATCACTTCAATTGTCATATCTTCTAATTTCATGCTTTTATGTTTTAAAATGAGTCTGTGAATGTACAGGGACTGGTGAAACAAAAGAGGAGAGGACGAAGGCCTGGTATTCATTCAATGCCCCTTCCTATGCTGTCACAAAAAATTAAGCGTGCTCTATGTCTTAAAATACAGATATGAATATATAAATACATATTTAGATAAATATATTACTTGTGTTTAATCTCTCCTGACTCCGATAGCACAAAATATGCAGTATAATTTGTACAAGATCGAATTAGATTTTAAATATTATCTCTGTAAAATTTGTTCACCAAGTTCGGCACCCCCTAAAATCAAAGAGGTTCAGTGCCACGGCCCAGTTGGAAGGGTTTTTTTAATCAGCCCCTGTGTTTGTGTTCGAAAATTTTGCGTTGTTGAGCGGAGAAAACAATATATTTTAGATCCGTTTCACAATAATAATAATAATAATTTAACAAACATTTTATTATTTGTTTTTACATTTAATGATTTAATTGATTCTAATTATATTTTTCACAAAGAACCAAGATTTTCAGTGAATTGATAAAGATACAACAATAATTTTTCCTTAGCATATTTAGTTTTTTTTTTTCTTTTTTTTTAAAAAAAAATAAGTAATAAAACTCATTGATGATCTCTGTAAGTATTTAAAATATTAATAAATAAAATTAAAATAAAATAAAATTTGAGAGACTTTCCTTAGAATATTTTTACTGTCACGAAAATAATTAAATCGTGGTGAATTTATAAATTAATTTAAAAAGGAAGGTGGGAGACATTTAAGTACAAAGCTAAATTAATATACTTATTATGTATGCATATATTCTTTAAGTTTATTGTAGATTTGAGATTAAGAACAATTATAAGCAAACCTAGATTTTTTTAAAATAAAGGTAAAACTAAAGTAAAATATTCGGCCTAATTTATATATATATTTTTTCAGTGCTGGTGTGATAAATATAATTAATTTAAAATAAAAGTGGTCTAAAGATACAAATAAATAAAAAAGTTATTTAATGTTTATTTATTTATTTTTTTAATCCATTATATATTCGGCTTCAAATATATATGTAGAGCTTGGTAGAACCTACAACACCCCCCCCCCCTTTATTTTTCAAAAATACTTTGAAGTCTGAAAAAAATCTGTCTATTTCACCATAACATTTACTAATCATTTTCTGATATTAAAATAGAACAAAGTTTCTTTCAAAAAATTGATTCAATAATAATAACAAATAGTATTTTATGCATAATTAAAAATACAAATGGACATTTTTTTCTTAGGCCAGGAAATTTTAAACAGGTTACAGGCACGCACACGCTGATGTAAAACAATGGCATTCATTCCTTCAACTCTTTTTTTTAATATAGATAACCCAAACATTCCTTTCCTTTCAAGTAAATAACAATGGCATTGGACAAAGCAAGACAGCTGTTTCCTTCTCCCAAACAAATAAAAACACGTGAGCGCTTTCATCTGATTGGCTACAACTGTGTCCGATCGCACGCAGGGGATATTCTGCGTTTCATTCTCCACTATGGGATAACGAGGGGAGAGCAGAATAGCTCATCGCCCGGCGGTCGCTATGAGACGGCGATCCCGATCCCGATTCGCGGTATTTACTCGATTACACCAGAATAGACGCCCTGGTTAGAATTTTGGGGCAATATTCTAATGCAATCGAAAAGAAGTCCAATTTAACTCCTAATGACAAATTTGTCTACATGAAATGTCTTCTTGTAGGTAGTGCATATAATGCTGTTGCAGGATTTTTGCTTTCGGAGGAAAACTTTAAAACTGCAGTTGATTTGTTAAAAGCTCGCTACGGTCGTGACGACCTAGTCATCAATGCACATATGAGTAAATTATTAAATTTAAAACAGCTAAAGAATGCATCTAATGTTAAAGAACTTCGGGAATTGTATGATAGCTGTGAAATACAAATTAGAAATTTAAATTATCTCGGAGTTACAGCAGGAAGTTATGGTAATCTCCTATGCCCTATTTTATTAAAGTTGATACCTGCTGAAATGGCGTTAGATTTTAATCGTAAAAGAACCGATGTTAAAAAAATGGAGGTCGAAGAGCTTCTTGCCTTCATTAAAAACGAAGTTCTATCGCGAGAATCTACTATGGCACTCCAGAGCTCTGCAAATAGTTTTAGTGCTAAAAAAGAAAGGAATAAATATAGTAACAATTATAAACATTTTAACAATTATAAACACGACATTCCTTCAGCCTCTGCATTGGCTACTAATGTAAAAAATGTTTGTTTATTTTGGGATAATGAACACAATTCAAAATTGTGTAAAGAGTGTACTATTCCTCAAAAACGAGAAAATTACGTATACAGGGACGTTGTTTCACATGTTTCAAAAAATTCCACGTATAGGCCAAATGTAAATTCAATTTAGAACCTTGTAAATTTTGCAATGGAAATTTTCATCATTCTTCGATTTGTTTAAAAAAATCTCATGAAACAGTTCCCAAAGAAATCAAAGCAGCTGACACAGTTATTAGTTCAATATCTCACTGTAATACAGAAAATGAAAATTCCAATAAGGAGGTTATATTAAAAACTGCTTGCGTAAATGTGGAATCTGGAATAAATTCTGAGCTTTCATTATGTTTATATGATTTGGGGAGTCAAAGGTCATTTGTTACAAAGCAATTAGTATCAAAATTAAATCCCCGAATTATTCGTCAAGAAAAACTTAGAAAGACAGAACACAGCTGTTAAACCACAAATAAAAACATTTGATGTTGTGCAATTAAAATTATCCCATGTTGAAAACAAATCGCGTTTCATATTTATTGAGGCATTAGTCACGGATGTAATTTGTAATACTAGGATTTCCCCCCCCCCCCCTTCTCTCCAGACAAATAGAAAATGAACTGGCGCCTTTTAAGTTAGCAAATGCGGTTGCATCATGCCATTCTAAAATAAATGTTCTTATTGGGGCGGATTATCTTTATCAAGTCTGTTACGATAGAGAAATAAAAAAATAACTATATCTCTCTTTTTATGTGATAGTTTATTCGGATATTCGCTTTGTGGTTTTTATGAAAATGAAAAAAGAAAAGTGGAATGTGCTTCTGTTTTACATCTGTCGGTTAACACTCCAATTGGAGAAGATTTGAATTTTTTTATGGGAAATTGAAACTTTGTGACTTACTCAATCAAATGATAATATTTCTGATGCAGATAAGGAAATTGTGAATAAATTTGAGAATAACTTAAAATTCGCAAATAACAGGTATGAAACGGGCTTATTGTGGAAGGATGAGAAAAATAAAGTCGTGATAATTTTAGAATAGCTAGAAGTCGCTTTGAGGAATTAAATCGTAAACTCGAGAAGGATAATGACTTATGTAAAAATTATAAAGCTATTATATCAGAACAATTAACTGCTGGAATTGCAGAAGAATGTCCCGATAAAATAACTGAAAGTGATTATTTTATGATGCACAGACCGATTTTAAGAGAAGATAAAATAACTACCAAAGTAAGAATGGTTTCCGATGCTTCTTCTAAAGAAAAACATTTAAATTCTCTAAATGACTGTTTATATCAAGGACCTAATCTTAACCTGAACATACTTAATGTAATATTTAATTTCAGAAAATTTAATGTTGCATTTAGCGCTGACTTAAAGAAAGCGTTTTTGCAAATTGGGATAACAGAAGAAGATCGGGATTATTTAAAATTCTTGTGATTTGGTGACGAAGAGGATGATTTAAAATTTTTGAGATTTACACGAGCTGCTTTTGGGGTAACTTGCAGTCCTTTTCTTTCGGCTGCAACGATTAAATCCCATATACGTAAATATGTTGATCATCCTGAAGTTGTTAAGATTTTGGACTCTTCTTTTTATGTAGATGATTTGATTACGGTGTCAAAATCTGATGAAGACGCTTATTATCTATCCTCAACAACTTCGCATACTTTTAAAGAAGCTAGCATGAATTTGCGAAAATTCAATACTAATTCGGTTAAACTTAGAAAATTATGGAAGGAAAATAAATTATGTGACTCGGAAGAAAATTTGAATAATTCTTTAAAAATTTTGGGATTGTTACGGGATACTAATTGGGATATTTTACGTTTTGACGTGCAATCCTTTCCTGATTATTGGAAATTTAATCCATCGAAACCCGTTGTTCTTAAAGCCATGTTAAAATTCTTTGATCCTATTAAATTCATCGCACCATTTTCTGTTCGTATGAAAAGTTTGCTACAGGAAATATGGAAAGGGGGTTTGGAATGGGATGAAATATTCCCTAATGACTTAAAATTTGAATGGGAAAATTGGTGTGCAGAAATCGAACATTTACATAAATTTGTGGTACCCCGGAAATATTTTCCACAGGGTTTAGAATTTTCGGATCCAATCGAAATTCATATTTTTTTCGATGCTAGTCCTAAGGCTTATGGGGCCGTAGCATATTTTCGATGTACCACAAGTGATAATACAATTATGACTAGTCTTATTTGGGCAAAATGTCGAGTCGCCCCGATTAAATGTTTGACAATTCCTTGGCTTGAATTGATGGAATTGATGGGGGCATTAATAGCTGCAAGGATGTCTAAATATTTGAAAAATGCATTTAATTTTCAAAATTTGGTAATTCATATCTGGTCAGATTCCACAATTACGTTATATTGGATCAAGGGATCAGCCATGGATTGGAAGCCCTTTGTGGCTAATAGGGTTGTAGAAATACAATCTTTAACTGATCCTAAAATATGGAAGTTTATTCCGGATAAGGATAATCCTAGTGGTCTTCTTAATCGAGGCAAAAATTTACATAACCTCCTAGAAATTAAATTATGGTATTACGGTCCTGAATGGTTGTCATTACCAAAGGACAATTGGCCAAAACCTGAAAAGATAACTTTTAATGAAAATATTTCGAACGAAAGAAAATGATCAAATTTGAGTTCTGCTCAATTATCTTGTACAGTAGGTGTTGTACCCCCAGAGTCTTTGTTAAAATTAGAAAATTTTAGTTCTCTTTCAAAATTACTTAACATCATAGCCTGGATCTTAAGATTTCTAAGTAATATCAACAAATCAAAACCTAAAATTTCAGGTGAGCTCACAGCTCCAGAAATTGAAAAGGCAGAATTTTATTGGTTAAAACAAACCCAGTTATCTGTCTTCAATCGTGAAATTGATTTACTGAAAAGGGGAAAGCCCATCGATAAAGATTCAACATTGCATAGTCTGAATCCAAAATTGGATGAGAATGATTTGTTAATTTTATCTGGAAGATTACAATTTTCAGAATTATCTCAAAGGGAAAAGCATCCTTTTATACTTCCATATGGGAGTGCTTATAGCAAACTGTTGATTCGATATGCCCATGAAAAGGTTTTCCATAATGGAATTGCAACAACTTTAGCTCACTTACGAGAAAAATATTTTATAATTAGAGGACGAAAATTTATCAAATCTGTTCTTAAACATTGTCTTATTTGTACAAAATTTAAAGCTTCTCTTGGGAAGCAAGAAATTGCACCATTACCCAAAGATCGTATTATAGAATCACCACCCTTCTATACTTGTGCTGTAGATTTTGCAGGTCCTATTTATGTCAAAGCAAAAACTGGCCAAGAAAAGGCATATATAGTTCTTTTCACATGCGCAGTCACTAGAGCCGTGCACCTTGAACTGTGTACCAATTTAACTACAGAAACTTTCATTTTATCATTCAAAAGGTTTATAGCTCGTAGAGGAATTTGTCGAACAATCTGCACTGATAATGCGAAAACATTTATGAAAACGGATAATTTACTTAGAGAAGTTTGGAGCCGAATATCGAAAGAGGAAGTTTTACGATATTTTAATAAAAATAGCATCATCTGGAAATTCATTATTCCAAGAGCCAGTTGGTGGTGCGGTTTTTGGGAACGCATGGTTCGTTCGGTGAAAACTCCTTTGAAGAAAGTTCTCGGAAGATCTTGTCTCTCATATGAAGAAATACAAACCACTTTAACTGAAATCGAAGTAATGATTAATGGTCGTCCATTAACTTATGTTTATGAAGAAAACAGTGAACCGCTTCCACTTACTCCTTCACATTTCCTGATCGGCAAGCGAATAAATTCTCTTCCAGATTTTCTCTGTGTTACTGAACCTAAATCGAATAAAGTAACGTTAGCAAAAATATTGAAATATCGAGATCAAGTTTTAAATCATTTCTGGAAATGTTGGAGGCAGGAATATTTGCTAGAACTTCATTCTGCCAATTTTTCAGTTCCTGTCAAAGCTCCGACTAAATTCGAAATTGATGATGTGGTATTAATTAATGAAGATAAAACTCCAAGGCACATGTGGAAATGCGGTAGAATTTCAGAGCTCTTTTTGGGAAGAGATTCGAAAGTTAGATCTTGTGCAATACAAACTGAATCCGGATTAATTAAAAGACCAGTGCAATTGTTACATAAACTGGAACTTGACATTATTGACTAACATTGAACTTTTCACTTTTAAGAACATTTTGTTTACATTTTCATTTTTTTTATCTTTTTCTAATTCAATACTTTTATATATTTTAGTTTCAGTATATGTTCTTGTGATAATTGAGTTAGTTGTATGTCTCATTATTGTAAGTATGTTCTAACTTTTAATTGTCTTATTAATGTCGTTTGAAAATTTTGATAAAAATTTAGTTTGAATGATGAACAATTGTAATTGTTCATCCTCGGGCAGAGTATTAAAACACCCTTTCTTTCTGCTTGACTTGGCGAAAATTACTCATCGCCAAGAATTAATGCAACCCTATTTTACTTTACTATTTTTCAGTTTGTTTGTTTTTTAATGTTGATGTTAGTAAATTCTGAAGCGAGTGATCACCGCTATTAGTGATCTGAACCAGGCTTTCCTGGTAATAATAAATGTATTCATATTCATTTAACAGAGTTTTTAATTATTAGAGTTCTGATTTACTTTGAATGAGTAAAAATCGTTCTGCATATTTTTGGAATTGTGTGATCAACTTCTGATTTGAAGAATATTTTATTATCGACTGTTCTTTGAAAATTAAGCGTTTAGCATTTACAATTTATTTACAGGGGTACTCAAAAGAATTACGTTACATTACGGCCTATGGTAAAAAAAAAAAAAGCCTTTGCAGTGCATCCTAGCGATATTACACTATTTTAATATATTGAAATTTATATATATCACTGAGATGTGCTACAAAACGTTTACAGTAGAATCTGGTATGTATATAATTTATCGTTCATTTACAGGGACATATAAAAGTATTTGGCTACAGTACTGCCTGTGAAGAACGTTTGCTGGAAATGCATTTTCAGTTGTGTTACGCGTTTTAAAAATTAACTATTTTTTGTATATTACTTGGTGTATATAAATTCTATTGATCATATACAGGGTTATACAAAATATCTCAAGTCCATCTCCATTTATTGACGGAAATAGCTGAGTGAATAGATTTCAATTGAGCTATGCGTTTACTAACTGTACTAAATTTTAGCAAACAATGTATTATATATACATACTAGGGGGCTCTGCCCCCTGCAAGCTACGCTCGCCAACCCTCGTTCAGACACCGCAGAATCTAAAAACACGCTAATCTGATGGGTTTTAAAATATTAGAGAAGATTGAATTATACTGAAAAAAGCTGTGCAGATCTCCCTGTAAACGGGTTTCCATTCAATTCCCTTTGATTGCAAAAATTAAAGGGCGAATCAGTTGCTATTAAGACATCCAATGGTTGTTTTCGTTTTTGATTAAAGAAGATCAGTTAAACGTTTGAAAAGAAGCTAAAATAAAATAAATTAAGTATAATAATCTTCTTCTCCCCGTATTTTAAAACAATCTCTGTAACAATAACCTAAGTCATGTGACTATCATCAACAGTTCCGGGCGGACCACTTCGCTTATTATACTCTTGGTGCCATTTTGGTACTTTAATGTTAGCCAGGCACAGGTGATAAGTCGTCAAATATTATTCTATCGCCATCATTTCATCTATATTATAATAGTCCAAATCATGTAACTGCCATAAATAAATACGCTCTGATCCCTTCGCTGTTCATATGAAAGTTTGGCAAAGATGTCATATACGTCCCATATTGGCGTGATTTTTAAACGACGCCAATTTGGGATACGCATCAACAGCATAAACAGCAACTCCGGCTTACCATATCAAGCAAAATAACGATACTTTGGCGCCAGTTATGTGCTCGTTCCGTATATGACATTAGTGTCAGAAAAAAATCGCGCCAATATGGGACCGTAAGTTTTCCATTTTGATTAAAAAAAAAAAAAATGAATAAAACTACATAAAAGTTGCAATGATCGCAAAGAATTCTACGTACTGTTACGCTAGCAGGATGCAAATCTCGCCAATAGCTTTTTTTCAGCCAGTTAGCATTTTTTTTTCCCGAGTGGTAATATTTGGCCAGATACGCATCGCAGGTTTGGCGTAATATTTATTTCTTTGCGAAAATTTTGCGAAAACCTCGTTTTGAAATACCAGTTACATATGCATTTTCGGTATTCCTTGGATATCCCGACGGCCAAAAATCTATCGCCAAACAATAAGATTAAATGCCAATAATGGTTGATCGTAAATGTCACATTCACTTGACTTTAAGCAAGTTACACGTGTTTACGTCATCAAATGATTTTTATTTCGACGTTTTATTATATATGTTTTTCGACGTTTTATTATATTTTTATTTCGACGTTTTATTATTTTATATATTTATTAATGTTATACTAATTTATTTGTACTTTCGTTATAAATAAAAATTATGTCAATTTGTATAATTTGGCGAGTTTTTTGGCGATTTATATAATTTGGCGAAATTGGTCGACGGAATAACTAAGTAGTACTGTATTTCTTAATTATTCTCTATTATTTTCTAAAGGAAATATCAAAAAATAATAAATAATCATAGAACAAAATAATTTATATAATTTGTAAAAAGAAATAAAAGTAAATAAACATTTATTATCAAATAAACAACAATAGCCGGGTTACCATGTCGACCTTTTCTGAAAAAATATATATATATCGGTTTGATTAAAATTTGAGTTGACATCATTAGAAAAATGTATATAAAATTAGAAAAAAATTAATATTTCGAAAACTAATTCGAATTTAAAAATTCTAATACCAGTTTGAAATCTGCGGATCAATATTGATTTTGGTGTTAATTTCATCGCAAAGTATTCCATATTTTAGGAGAAATCGCCGTGAAACATAATCATTTGTTTAATCAGTTGATTCATACTTCAGTTTCATACTTCAGTTTCATACTTCCGTTTCATACTTCAGTTTCATACTTCCGTTTCATACTTCAGTTTCATACTTCCGTTTCATAAATTCGTTTCATTACGATTTTATATATATAAGGTAGAAATATGAAACTATAAATCATATATACCGCTGCAGAAAAGAATTATGATATTTCTCTTCGCGGTAATTGCAGAAATTGGGTTTTCAAATGCTAGTAATCGATGTATTAAATGAGTTTTATAAGAAGTTATTTCAATAGTATTTTAAAATACCTCAGGGCATAAAAGGTTAACACGGAATACCATTATTGCATATTAAATTTACAAGAAATAACACCACAAAAATATAAAATAAATCTATTAGTGCTAACGAATATATTTATACCCATTCAAATGCAAACCGTTAAATATCTAACAACAACATTGCAATGTTGTTTTGTGTACCCATGGTTCGCAAACATATGAAAACTCCAACGCAAGAATTTAGAGGACTTACTTCTTTTATTATGAAAACTTTTAAAGGGGGGCCGTGAACATACAGAGAAAGGGGAGAAGTTTGCAAGCTGCCCAGTGGCAACGTCCACAGAGGGGCTTAATTGAAGTCTACATATCCCTAGGTCAGGAGCAAATGTGAGTAAGATTTTGTTACAATCACTGACGCATTGGCGAGCATAAGATAGCCAGATGTCAGATATTGGCGATGAATACGCATCGAGCAGATAAAGCATCAGTAAAAATGCCAAAGCTTTACATTGCGTTAAGTTATACGCCAAGGCGGGCTAATAGGGTTGTAAGATAGTAAAATTCTTGTGGTTTGGCGGGGTAACTGAAAAATAGCTATAACCGTGATATTACATGTACGTTAGAACCTTTTGGACAAAGAGCCTGCATTACTTAGAAAGGCATCTGGAAAATGTGACATGAGAAATGAGGGAGAACTGATAGCAATGCAAGCAAAAAGGATGAGAAAAATTAAGGTGCAATTCTGTGTTACTCATAAAATATGCATTACTTACTGTCGGCTGGGATGCAAAGGGAATTCATTTCTATTTTATTCTTTTTTATCTCAACGAAAATCGCTGGCGGTTAAGATTTATATCAATACACATGTCTGTGTGAAGTTAAAAGAAAAAGGAAAGGAAAAGACATCAATGGTGCTTGCAGTTTAATTGAACCTTTAAAGTATTAATTTAAGTTACATAAGAGTGAGGGGGGGGGGGGGGTGAATAAATACAGAGGTATGATACTAAGTGCAAAATGTGAAATTAAGTTAACTATTATATTTGAGGATGGGGGGAATAATGAAAACTACAAAACTGAAAAAGTAAAGTTAAATGTTGATTTTTCGAGGGGGGGGGGAGGTTTTAAATGAATATATAACGGGAAAACCGTTATATATATAAAATGGACCTTTCATGTCCCTTTTATATATATATAGATGATGACAGAACTTGAAGCTGTCACCTTCAAGTTCAACAGCTTATTTTAAACATACTTTTGATAAAGGGAAATATTTTGAATTCTGCATTTATAAAGATTTCAATCTATTCAATAAAACTTACAAATATTTTTTTTAAGTTAACAATATATCAATTAATAATAATATTTTATTATACAACCAGGGGGAACCTATTGAATTTCAACTAAGGAATACATTTACAAAGAAACTGTTGCATTAAATTTATAATAAACCTACAAAAATAATTACAATAAAAATTCAATCTTACACTGGTTAATCTAACTATCCGAACACATATATTTTTAACATAAAGTTAACAAAATACTATTTTCATAAACTTCAATTATTGAAAATTTTAATTTTATTCACATGAGGGTCCTTTAACATATCAAGTAGTTAATATAGTATATATAATAATATATAATAATCAAGCAGTTATGATAAAATTATAGAAAAATTAAACTTTATTCTTATACATAATCAGTAACATATAATCAAAATAAGTAATGATGAAGTTATTGATTGAGGCTCTTGTGCTTGGTATTATAGTATGAAAAATTAAAAAATATGATTTCCCTTTGACATAATCATAGAATTTTTTCCCCCTTTGAAATCTAAACCTAACCTCATTTTCACCGTCTCATATCTATATTAAACATTTAAAAATATTGCAACACGCAATAGGTTATTAATAAATATATTTCCAGGTTTGAAGTCACGATTCTTAGCTATTACAGCTTAGCAAATATTTTCTTAAGTTAATAATATATTAATTAATAATAATATTCTATTAATCTATATTGAAGAGGACAGTAACACTCAAGTTCCTTATCACATAACCAATAATAACTGTTTTGCCATTCGAATAAAGTAATCCCGTAATGTGATATTGGGTTCTTATATTTTCTTTCAAGTGGAAAAGTAATTACTTTTGTAAGCATTAATATAAAGATTATTTGTTAAGGTCAAGCAAAAACTAAAGAATACTACTGTTTTCTTTAGGGAAAAAACTATAAATAAACGATTGTACCATTTTATTATTGGTAATTAAATTCACACCCCTCTCTCTCTCTCTCTCTATATATATATATATATATATATATATATATATATGTTAGATTATTCTAACATTGGAAGGTTTTACTAGTGAATGAAATAACTGGTTGTTATGTTAATAAATTGACTTAATAAAATAGTCCAATCTTGAACGCCAGATTCACCTTTGTTTATTATATAAAAACATGGAAACATTCAAATGCTTCATTTAAAACACATTACTAAATAGGTGTGATAAAATATATACAAATGTTTTTTAAAATTAAAAACACTAGATGTTAAAATGATAAAAAGCTACTCCGAGCGCTTTCGGCTAACCTTAAGCCATTGTCAAGGAGAAGAGGATTGACTGATAAAAACACTCGACGCTCGATGTTTACTGCTACAGATTGACCGGAAACTCACTTCAGGAAGCCCGCAGGTGGTCGTATCCATTAAACTGAAGGAGGGGGAAGGTAGAGAAAGCTCAATCCTCCGAGAGACCGAACTTTCCAGTAATATTAAGTAAATTAAACCAGATACGCGGAATTTGGTATGATAATACGTCATTACAAAAATGTTCTGCTTGTGTTAAAATTTCCAAAGACTCTAAAATGGCACAACTATTAAAATCAGAAGCCTGGATAATGACTTTTGCTCGATTGAAAAGGATGTCAATATCTTTAGTTTGAAACAACCTTGAGAGGGCGGTAGCCGGTCTATTTTTATTAATATCCTGCATATGTTCTTTAACTCTTGTTTGGAATTTTCTTGTGGTCATACCAATGTAATTGAATATCTTATTTGTTTCTTTACTTCTGTATGGGATGATATAAACTCCTGACTTACTTTCCATACTAATAGGATCAACTCTTTTTTGCACAAGATTAATTAATTTGGTGTTATCTCTAGCTATTAACGTTATACTATATTTCCTTAGGATGTATTTTAATTTTTCATATAAACGAGGAATGTAATCAACTGCCACAAATTTAACTTCATTTTTACTAATACACTCTATTTTAGCTGGTTCTGCGTGCTTAAACTTATAAATCAACTTATCAATAAATTTAGTGGAAAAACCATTACTATTAGCAATTGACTTAATTTTATCCAGTTCTTCTTGCAGGTGAGTATCAGAGCAAACTTCAAATGCACGTCTAATATAAAACCGGTAAGCTGAAGCTTTATAATGAAATGGAGAGTGGCTATTATAAGGAATTGTATTGTTTGAGCGACAAGATTTTCTGTAAACTGTGCTATCAATGCAATGAGTTAGTTCATTCCTAGTGAGGGAAACATCCAAAAACGGTAATGTTCTATTTATTTCTAATTCCAAAGTGAATTTTATCTTATTGTCACTATTGTTGGCATGTTCAAGAAAATTCATAAGCGCTGGAAGGCCATGATCCCATATAATTAATATGTCGTCCACAAATCTGACCCATAAACTTGGTTTAAAAACGGAATTTGAAATAATCTTGGTCTCCAAAGGTCTAAGGTTGTTATGTTACCAGTAGTGAAATGTTGAAATAATAGAAACACCGGTAGAGTTGAATTCTCGTCGACAAATATAACGAATTTTGAATTTTAACGAAGAGAATATTTCGTAGTAAATCAACATGGATATTGGAAAGTAGTTGCAGTCATCGAGTGGTAGGCCAGGTAACACATTTTTCCAGTGTAGATTTCTCCGGAATAATTGAGACAATGCATAATTTAACTCAGGATATTATTGAAAGAGCTTTCGGCGGTGCAGTTTCCACCAATTCATTTTAATCAAGCCATCGCTACGTAGTATTTAATTATGGGTAAGCAAATTATAGATAATAGAAAATATCTGACGGCGACCAGGGGAAGTTATCAAAGTAGAAATACGACAAATTCTGCTGAAACACAGCGAGTATCGACTTTTTGTTCTCAAGTGTAAGAATACAAATATGACGTAGATCGAGTTCTCAACCAATGAATAATTATGAATATCACCAAAGCAAGCAGATGAATTTGAAGGGAAAAGGATAATCTCAGAAATGCGCGGGAAAGTAAAAATGGAAGCTAAAAGAAAATTCTAGAAAGAAAAAAGCGCGGAAATGGAACATTTAATTTAAGAATTCTAAAAGCGTAATATTTAAGCAATTTTGACAAGTGATACATTAAATTAAAGGGAATTTAATAGAGTTAACGATAGAAATTATTTAGGGATAAGGATTTAGTGAATATAAAGCAGTAATTTAGAATAAGATAAGGAAATCGCGGAATTAGATCTAATACTCTAACATATATATACAGTAAACTTCCGATTATTCGTAATTCACGGGATCGATGGTCTGGCGGATAATCGAAATAGGCGGATAATCGAAATAGATGGATAACCCTAAGACAGTAAAGACCGTTACTAAAATTACATTTCTATATGTTAATTGATAAATAAGAATATTTAAAAGAATTCTGTGTTTGTTGTGTACTTTCGTTTATAAAAAGTATAACTGATAATAAGAAATATATTTGTGGAGAATTTCGTAAGAACACTTGCATCAGGCTGAATGTCCTCGACGCTGCATTCTGTTTTCGACATTAAAAAGGTAACGAAGCTGTGTGAAGGGGAAATGCGGAAAAAAGTAAATACAACGAGAAAGAGTTCGGACGACGCAGGTTTTTGTTAAAAGAAACATAATATTTCCGATGAAATAAGATAGAAGATTTAAATGAGGTACGAAAATCTACGAGGTACGAAATATTCAACGACGTTATGTAAATGAAGCCAAAGTCAGATGCTTTTAAGCTAAATATAGATTGTAAAGAGAGCTTTTATCTGTATTTTTGTTTTGTCTTCGTCTTAATAAATGTCAGTGTTCGTCTTAGAAGTGAGCTATGATTTATAGAGTCTCATCCCATATATTTATAAGACAAATTTAGAATTTTACTGAATAAATATGTAGTATCTGTTTTCATACAAAGTAATCCATTATACTTTTTTGTTCGTGTTTTGCTTGTGCTTTTACTACAGCAAGTTTACGAATTCTACGTAATAAAAGTTCTTGAATTGCGCATGTGCTTCCTCTTGTATTGTATCTCAAAACAATTAATGCGTTTTAAAAGAATAGTCTGTATGACTGACAACTGGATGACCATTCACAGATTTATCACAATCATCCGCTTCACGTTTCTCCGATTTAAAAGTATTTTGGATAATTTCGTTATCCGTTAGTTCTTCAAAAGCAATATCGTTCTTCTCATAATTAAACCAGTCTGTGATTTTATCCTCAAAAATACTTTCTAACTGCTGTTCCTGACATCGGACAAATCTGTTACTTAAAATAACACTGTCTCACTCGGGTTTATTTGCATTTAAATTTTTGTTGTTCGTTTTTGATAAAAAGAAAATGCAATTTAACAAATTACAACGACCATTTGGAAAATGATTTTTTCAAAGACTAAAATTTAAGACATAAAAAATAGCACGGAGTTGATCATACATTGCGTACGCCATGAATTAAACATTAATAGGGTTATTAAACGTAAAAATTGCAAGCGACAGAAATCGCCTGCGACTCGTACGTATTATCCACCTCAAACTTACGTATTATCCAAGCATTTCATTGGCTGTTCGGGAAAAGGCTTTTTCATCGTCAGATTTCCAAGAAATTTGACGGCCAATTTTAAATGAAATTTATTCCTTAAACTTCTAAACATCCCACAATATTACATTTTATATCGTCGTATAGAAAAAAATGTACTTTTAAATGCAATTTGTTTGAAAGATGTATCTCAATTTGTTTCTGAGTTACTAATTTTTTTAGTAGTTTGTATTACTTTCTTGTCATAGAGGCAACACTCTGTTGTCCATCTCTGTTAAAAGTAAAGGGAAACACAGATTACTGTATACCCAATAAGAAAACAAATAAAATGATGATTAAACGAATAAAAACCTTCAGTTTGCTTTTGATTTCCTACCCTGGCGAGGACAATAACCATTTTTCCAAATGGTTAAAAACAGAGGAAAGGGTGGGGGTGGATAACCGAGGGTGGTGGTTAATCGGAAATTTACTGTATTTAAGAATTTCAGTTATCCATATTACATAATAAAACATTTTCATAAAACCAAATATTTTGCTTTTTGCTTTTTACCCTTTGAGGGGCAAGTAATTGTGTTTCTGCAATGTCGGAATTCACACCGGAATCTATAAAAGGATTTATTGCAAATTAAAGAAAAGCAATTTTAGATCTTTCTTCCACACTGAGAAAAAAAAATATGGTTCTGACATCTAGAATCAAAATTGTGGCTCTAGAAAAAATAGTTCCATGTCATCCCTATAAATTCTACTTATCTTTGCTAGAGAGTTCAACAGTCTCCTACTACAATTCAAGACTGTTTTCCTATATTCTCGTGGTCAAACTTATTTAAAAATATCTGAAAATAGATGCGAACACAAGACGTTAGTTTAGTAACTATAATTCTAGTTTATGAAACCATACCAGAAATCAATCAATAATTTCTCGCTTTTGAAACGATTCATTATCGTTTCGTCACCTAGAAAACAAGAGACTAGAAATTCTAGATCATTTCGTCTATTCAGCTTAGTTGTTTACCCTATTCGCATAGTTCGGAAATCTATATTTCTAGTCAAAGGATCCAGAAAATGACTGTCTATTCATTCTAGGTGAAGGCGGTATTTTTTTTTTCAGTGCAACAAAGTTAGAAAAGTAAAATGTAATAGAATTTTTCTGGTGCAAACCTTCATTAATCGTGGGTGGGATAAAATATATCCCACCGCCACTCAAGGGGTTGAGAAAGTAATATATTATACTCAATTAATCACAAATCACAGACAATTATTTTACAAAATCTTAACCTCTTTAGGGACGATTTTTTTATTGTGAGAAAAAAAAACTTTTTTTTTTTTTTACGATTTATTCATTTTATATTAATATGAATTCAAAAAGTAAAAATAAAAGGAAAACAATAAAAATTCACACGCACCAAAAATAATAACGTCCACATTTTTGGCCGTTGAGCATTAATGAATTCATTAACTTATGAGTGAAATGATTTCTTGTAAAATAAACAAGTTGGAAATTGCGCGTCAAACGTGCGGAATGAGGTGCGTTCGTAGTATTACTAGTTTTATAAATATTTTTCGCACCGCATATTGTTTTGAATGTATATTTTAGTGCATATCAATTTCATTCCGTTCGAAAGGCTCTAACATCATTAAAATGCACTTGAAATAATTTATAATTTTTTCCCATTGGCCGTAATATAAGGGAAAACTTTTGACTGTCCCTGTAATTAAACTATGCATCCGATTTTCATAAAATTTGAAAGGACTGGACAAAAGTTTGCTTCAGTTAACTATTTAAAATTTCAGACCATTCGAATGGGTAGTTTTTGCTCTGTTATATGTGGACAGACAGACCGACCGAACGACGACTATAGGTTATACGTATTGATATAATTACGAATAAACCTAAAAACTAACAGTAAATTTCTTTGTTACATTTCTACAAATTATTACTCTTTAATATATTTAATAAATCTGATATTATCTTTATCAAATATTAACGATTTTAAATAATCCAACAACACTGACTGCGAAAAATTACTTCACGCTTTTTTTATATCTCTAACTGTACATTGGAAACAGCATTATCAGTGTTGCCAAGCTATAAAATTTTTACTTCTCTTGTTGAGGGATTCTGTAGTGAATAAGTTATTATCAAATTTTTGTTCTTTTTATTATTGACAGTAATTATAATTAATCTCGGCCGGCTCGGACTACAGGCGAACATAGATTTTTATTTTAAGTACTAATTTCATCAACAAAATCTAAATCAAGATTAGAGATAAACCCGGAATAACAATTTTATCTAGACGCTTTTGACGAGTTTTTAATTTTATTCTTTTGTAAGAGCTAGTTTGATCAGAATGCTGTCAATACGATATTTTTTTGTCAACCCCTATTTTTGTTAAAATTGTTTTTAGTGTAGGGCTGCTACTATCAAAAACTTGTCAATATACAAGTTGTAGATAATATTAAGAAGATTTATAATAAATTTAATCGGATTTGATATCTTGTGAATTGACGAAGTTATGAATTTTCTTCTTCAACCCCTCTCCTTTTTTGTCGTTTTTATTTATTTATTTATTTTGGTAAGAGGTGATCTTATCAAAAACTTGTCAATATAAAAGTGGTTGATAGTAATAAGAAGATTTATAATAAGTTTAAATTTATTTAATATCTTGAAAATTGACGAAGTTATGAAATTTTTTCACCCTAAGACCGCCTCTTTCGCCCATTTTTAATTTTATCAAAAAATGTGAGACACATAAGTTTTTGGCCTCTTTCCTAG
Organism: Maratus speciosus; assembly: GCA_963932465.1. Classification (NCBI taxonomy): domain Eukaryota; kingdom Metazoa; phylum Arthropoda; class Arachnida; order Araneae; family Salticidae; genus Maratus; species Maratus speciosus. The sequence goes on from OZ010799.1 coordinate 132,471,504, forward strand.
AAGTAACAATAACTTTAAACTGATTTGATATGTATTATAGTTAAGAATTTACGGGGTTTTTCCAGTTTTCACAAAAGCCTTCCCCATTTCCACCCGCTTGTTCCGATCTTGACCGAGATTTTCTACCCCTTGATTTTATGTATCAGTTTGGAAGAGATTTGTGCAGAATTATGGAAGTCATCGTGTCCACAAAAAAGTGATGTATATAGATAATTTAAGTTTTTAACTGCGAGTGATTTCGGGTTCCAGGGTTCATGATCGGAGTAGAACTGAAATATTTTCAGAAATTCCAACATAGGGGAGAATGTAATAGGTAGTATTTCTTACAAAATCTACCTTAAAAAAACTTAACGTCCACATATGTGGATAAGGGGGTGAAGAGTTAATATTATGATAGTTTTTAATAATAATTTACTAATTTTTAATGGAAGATAGAAAAATAACACTCAAAATCACTATCAGATAACAAGTATTAATGTTTTGCATTTGACATTAGAAAAAGAAAAAGAAAAAAGAATAAGTTAATCCGGTAACGTGATATTTGTGTTCTTATATATTCTTTCAGTCCAGAAAGTAATTACTTCTGTAAGTACAAAGATAAAGTTTATCTACTAAGAAAAAAAAATGAAATAATATTGCTATTTTGGGAAATAAAATCTTTTATTGTAAAAATAATGTGTTATTCTATTTATTCAGGGTAAAATTTATATTTAAGAAATGTTTTATGCTGTCTCAGTTAGTGTAGTTTTTTTTCTGCTATAAACATAAAATTGACTTGTTAAAATTTGTCTTTGTCACTTATTAATCTCTTACGCAATTGGCCACATATGTGGTCGTTTAGATTTTTTTAATAATTAATAATTAAAGTCAATAATAAAGGGAAGAAAAATTTCATAATAATTTATTCACTACACTGTAAATTAAAATGTCTGAAATTCAGACACTTAAGTGTCTGAAATGGAGTGTTCAATTTTCAGACATTTTAAAATGTCTGAATTTTTTCAGACACTTTTTGCGTCGGAATTTCAGACACTTCAAACGTCTGAATCGCATCCATTGTTTTGTAAGCATCATACGTAAGATCATCGTACCACGTTGAATCCTGGAAAAATATTTGGCTGTGGTCCTGCCCTTCCCCCCCCCCCCCACCCAATACAGCCTGATTTTTTTGGTGCTCTCAGTTTTGGTATACAATTTTCGTTACGCTGATAATTTAAATCTTTTACGACATTGTACTGATTATAATCAATATCTTGAACTTAAGGAGTAGAACAAGATTAAAAATAAAAAAATATTTATCTAAATATTAGATTTTTAAAATTTATTTTGTTTTTAACCTTATTTTACTTTAAAAGTTCAAAATATTGATTATAATCAGTACAATTTCGAAACAGATTTAAAATATAAGCTTTACAAATATTGCACATCAAATTTGGGGGCACTACAGTCGTAGGGGGACGGGGCACTTCCCAGTTTGCCCATCTTTTAATCAAGAAGTACTGTTGCAAGAAACGCAACCCTGCATTATAGTTGTCTAAATTGAGATGTCCGGTATTCGGGAGTATCCGTTGTGGAGGTTAATGGACATTCTCGAATAGCGAACACCTCTATTTAACGAATACTTTTTTAATCAGCTGACATACATATTTGTATATTTTTACCTCATAAAAGTAGACATCTCCAATTATCGGACTAATTCCGCGGTCCCGAAGTGTTCGCTATTAAGGGCTTTTAAGGTACATAGATAAATATATATATATATATATTTTATAATCTTTTCCTACTCTAAAAGTTCAAAATATTTATTATACTCGGTTGAATGTGAAAAAAGATTTAAAATATCAGATGTACGAAAATTGCAAAATCCCCCCCCCCCCCCAAAAAAAAATGAAAACTCATAATTTAAAAATTAGATTTTTTAAAAAATATATTGCCACATAGGCAATTTTACATATACATCACTTGATAATCACAACAGCCTATCTAACTATGAATAATGAAAATAAATAAATATTCTACTTTAATAACTGAAAATTGGGGAAAAATGACTTTGGTATTTTGTTAAATATATTTGCGTTTTTAAACTTGTCCTACTCTAAAAGTTCAAAACTTTCATTATAATCAGTGCAAGATTTAAGATATCAGCTTTACGAAAATTTCATGAAAATCCCCCCCCCCCCCCAAAAAAAAAAATGAAAATACTTATTTAAAAATTATGTTTTTAAAAAATTTATATTTTCACATGGGCAAGTTTTTATGTAGATCAGAGGGTAATCACAAAAGCTATTCAACTATCAATAAAAACAAATAAGTACATATTCTATATTAAAAACATGAGGAAAAATAACTTATGGTTTCCAAACTTCTTTCGTCTTAAATATATACAGTAACATCTGTCATTTTTGTATTTTTCGTATAAGTGCACAAAAATAAAGTTACCACAATTTTAAATATGAAATCTAGTTATAGGTTTTTACTTTTTCCCATTATAAATTTCAAATTACTTTTTTATTAAAAATAATAAAAAAATCAGTATTAGAGTTGATTGCAAATCAAATACATATGTATATTTTTACAGGCAGCTTCATATAATAGACGAGTCTCATTTACTTTATTTATTTTTTTTAATCTGCAGTTTTATGCCAGGAAGTAAGAAAGCATTAGGTCATCTTTCAAAGTTTTTTGTTCTCTACTTCCTTGTGGCCGTCGTTTACTGTGAGATAAAAATTATCCATTGAAACTAAGAACTGACATTGAATATATAATTCGTAATAAAAAACAACGTCATAAGTTTAAAAATATATACTTCTAGAATTAGTGGGGTTTTTTGCGAACAGATTCCAAACTAATTAAATTTCATGCAGGATTTTGTTTAGTACAATAAATAAAATCATAAAATACACTAATTTTAGTACTATAAAGAAACTTACTTCAGTTGCTGCAAGAGGTAAGAAAAATTCCTCGATTTGAAATTTCTAAAACTACCCCAGTGAAGGAGAAGGGCTTGCATCATTTTAGTACGAAATTCCATAATATATCCGACTAGCCATATTTAAAGAATGAAATGTTTCATCCTCAAAATAGGACCCGCCAGACAAAAGTTTCTTTTTTTTTTGCTAGCTTCGACAGGACGAAGATGAATAACACAATATTATTGATATAAATTAATACGAATTAACACTAAGTCCATTGCACACGCTTTGTAGAATTTCCGGGTGTAATCTTCAAGCGTCGTCTACTTCTGTTCTGTGTCTATCCCGCCCTTATATGGACGACAGCTTCAAAGAGACATTTGATGTCAAGCACACACGTCAGATGTATGTATTCAATAAATAAGTAATCCAAGTGAATACGAATTTAAGTCACAGAACTTCACATTCCGCGAAAAACGAATTAAAATACACGCGTACATAAAAACAAACTTCGTTTGAATTACAACGTATAACAACTTTGAACGAAGACATCTAAGACGCATGCGCGACTGGCAGTGCCCCAGTGCCCCCTGGTGATTATTGCGTCTGAAGAATTAAAACGTCTTAAATTAAGACACGTTTAAAGCAATGAAGTGTCTTAAAATAAGACGTTTGCGGATATTTTAGACATTATTCTCAGTTCGTTTACACCATGGTCATAGTAAGACGCTTATGTATCTTAAATTAAGACATCTATAGTGTCTTAATTTTCAGATTAAGACACTTAAGTGTCTAAAATTCTTTTTCAGTCACATATGTGTCTAAATTTAAGACGCTTCTATTTGCAGTGTACACAATCCCTTAGCAAGAAAAGCAAAAAATTATTCATTTGGCTGCTCTGATAATGTTATTTCCAATCTACAGTTAGAGATATAAAAAAAAAAGCGTGAAAGCATTTTTCGGCAGTTAGTGTTGTTGGACTATTCGAACTGAAACAACCTCCATTATGTTAAGGCAAAAATTGTGTAAGACGAGCTCGTTACATTTATGAGAAATGTGAAGAACCGGTATGCTCGGAATGTATAAAATCATTTCACTGATAAATTAGCATTAACGCTCAGCGGCCACAAATGTGGACATTATTTATTTATTTTTTGTGAATTTTTATTGTTTTTTCTTTTTTTTTAAATTAACATTAAATCGTAATAAAAAGTCATTTTTTCCTCAATAGATTCAAATAGTATTAAAACTAGTGTCGTGAAGGAGTTTTCACCTTGTTATTAATGTAAACGTTTAAACATACATATAATTTATTAAAAGGTGTTAAAATAAAGATATTTGTTTATAAAACCCTGAGACCTATCGAAAGCACACGCGTTTATTTTCAAAGGGAAAATGTGACTGACTGGAAACAGAAAACATACGTAAGAACAAAACAAAATACTACGCAAGCGAAGTTCAGTCCACTGCTCTAAAGAGGGGTGTAAAGAACGTCATACTTTCAGGAGCTCATGAAATGCCCAGAATATTAAACCAAATAGGGAGAAATTTATAAGAAAGGACATCGTTACAAACAGCATCACTTTTAAGTAAAATCTCAATGGACTCACGGATTGTTGAAGAGTAAGCAGATAAGTGCTTTTTTAGATCTGATATGAAGTTTAACAAAGTAAGTATACATTTATCCAGATTGCATCAAAAAGAAAATATTAAGATAAATTTCGAAAAAGCTAAAATAGTCATACTTAAACATTACTGTTCAATAATCCGTGAATCCACTGAGATTTTACTTAAGAGTGATTCTGTTTGTAACAATGTCCTTTCTTATAATATTTCCCCGATTTAGTTTAGCATTCTGGGTATTTGAAATGCTCCTAAAAATATGACTTGATTTTTCCACACCTCTTTAGAGCAGCGTACTGAACTTCGCTTGCACTTGCGCAGTATCTTGTTTAGTTTTTATGTATGTTTTCTAATTCCAGCCAGCCACCTTCTCCCTTTAAAAATGAACGTGTGTGCGTTTGAAAGGTCTCTGGTTTGTATTAATATCTTTTATGTTTTAAAAACCTTTTAAGAAATTATATCTATGTTTATATGTTTTTTCACCCAAACAAAATTGTCCCTGCAGAGGTTAAATTATCTTAAACGTTAGTGTTAATGAAATTTCTTGTAAAAATAAAATTTATTTGAATAGTTTCAAATCCAGTTACAAATTATACTTTGAACAATAATACAGCAAAACGATATTACTAGCTGTAAATCTATTGTAGTTTTTTCTATCAAGAGTATGTTTGGATTAATGTGGTTTTGATAACTGCAGCTAGACAGAGGAATCAGTTAACGAAGCTAATAGGGGATAACCTGTAATCTGTTTTCACCCAATACAGCCTAGATAAATAATTCTGCCTAAAATTGTTAATGTTTGATTAATTTATATTTAATAAAAACGTCACATCCAAGGTTCTTATAGCATTAATGGAAATTCATGTAAATGAAATAAATTTTATTTTAAAGGTTTCAAATTTGGTTATAATATGTACAGGCGTGGAAAAAAAGTAAACATCTCCTGCTAACTCTGCCACTAATTATAATAGAAGAAAGTTAAGGGTACCAAACGATTGAAAATAAACCCTACTTTCAAACGATGTATATAAAAGTTTCTTAGGGGGTCATTTACAAATTAAAAAAAACACAAGCTTTGTTTTTTTTTATGGTAACACCCAATTTTGTCGATATATTTTAAATCTTCGTTTCAAACTATGCTTAGAAACGAAATTTCAGTCATTTGGAAGATAACTTTTTGAATTATAAACATTCAATATTTATAGCTTCTAATGTTAAATTGCGTTTTAATATTTTTATTAATATCTCCTGAAATTATAAGCCTAATGTAATATTTTTTTTGTGATAATAATACTAAAAAACACAAACATAAATACATTAAATGTGTAATTTTAAAAATGTTATAATATGAATTATGAATTATAAAATTAATACTCGAAAAAGATATGAAGTGCAATCTACAGTTTTATTTGTAGATTTATATTTATTATGTCCTACTTTATGCAAATTATCAATTTCAAATTTTTCTTCCAAGTAGTTTTCGAATTATAATTAAAAAACTTCAAAGTGATGGTTTAAAATTGGTCTATGATGTGCACAAAAGCATAATTTGAAAATATATACATTTGCTTCATTCTATTGAAACGTTTGGGCTGCCAGTAGTCGAAACAATTCAAGCGAGTGAAATGGTCATATTAGCAAGAAATAATAACTTAATAGAAGGGGCATGGTCATTCTTTAGCATTTCAACAATCCAGTACTGAACTTTAATTTGGATACAGGCTCTAAAATAGGCTCATTTTAAAATAATTAATTTCTCAGAAATTAATTGCACGAATTTCATGAAAATTTGTTTTTATGCTAGTTGAAGGGTGTAGAATTAATTTATGGTATCAAACTTGGGTATTGCTATAAAAATCAAAGTTTGTGTTTGTTTTGATATGTAGAGGGGAGATTTTATATACCCTCTTCAGACCCCAGGGTTTATTTTCATATATTTTTTACTTCAGCTATGAATTTATATTTGCAAAGTGATAACTAAGAAAGATTGAAAAGCAAAAATAAAAATTAAATTTATTTTTATACATAAAATTTGATATATCATATATGACACATGGGACTCAATAAGTACATTTTTTGACAATTTGTTAAGATATTTTCTTTTGTTTTGCATGGAAAAAAAATAAGGAAAAATATTAAATAATTATGCATTTAATAAATTTTTCTTTTTAATGGACTCTTCATATGGTGTTTTAACGTATAAAAAAATTATTTACTTTTCGTTTTTGTATATTTCTCTCATCTTTGCTGCAAGTCATTTTCAAATCCCATTTTATGGCCGAAAAAAGCACTATAAGAAACGAATTGATATTTTGCTTTAGTTTGGCTATCTTTTAAGATTTCATTCACACCATTTTCCTTTTTTAAGCATTATTTATATACAGGAAAAATTTTGCAAAGATGTGTATCCTATAGGATACTCCAGGTCAGAAGATGATACATCATTTAAAAGTAGACTATATTTACAATCGTTTAGTACGTGTAACTTTCTTTCACAAATATTTGCTGCAAGAGTAAGTAGGGGTGCTTACTTTTTTTCCCACGACTGCACTTTGAACAATAATGTAGCAAAATATTACCTTTAGCTAAGGATATAGGGTAATTCCGGGATTTATGCCGCACATTTTTTTTGAATATGTGTATAAAGTCCCATGGTGGCCATAAAATAGAAAAAATCATGCTGTGCTATTTAATGTTACATTTGCAACGCGTGTACTGCGACAAAAAATTTCAAAACAAATTATTAATATTTTTTAACATTTTTTTTCTAAAACATTATAATGCGGCGCGTCACCCGTACATTCAGGCTGAGACGCCGCACTTGTGCAGTACTTATGCCGCGCTTGTTGTCTGAGCGAAGCGAAGGCTAATACTTAGCGAAATATTACTGTCCGGACACATTACTACTACGATGGATATTAACGCCATGTCCTACTAAAAAAAAAAAGCCTAATAAAAACCTTTCGTCAAGCATAACTCAAAAAATATTTGTCGGATTTCGTTTCTGATTGCACCAGAAGGTACCTATGAGGGTCGCCTACTGAATGCACCTACTATGAAAAATAAGTTCCAAACCGTTTAAAAATTATATAGAAAAAACACATAAAAAAGCACAATTTATCTGCATACGTCACAGAAATTTGGTGTGCGTCACTTTCACCGGTTGATGTTTTCGGAGACAACTGGTTTGAACGCATGGAGCAAATAAAAAAAAAATACGCACGCAATAATATTGAATAGATCAGTTTCAAACACGTGATCACAAACCTTGCAACAACCCGTGGCAACCAGTTTTGGTGGGCAAACAAATAATAATACAGTACTCCGTACCACGGTGACCGTTTTTAGCCTGTTGAATAAAATCTGGTCTGTTGTCTGACATACAATTGTGGATGATTAAAACAAAAGACATGAGAGTTTGCTCCGGGAGGTTATCTTTCTCTATGGATGTCTGTCTGTCTATCATACAGCATGCAATTTTCTTGTAAAGGATGATATTATTATGCAGTAAAACCTCTATAACGGACACACCCGATTAGTGGACACCTCTATTTAGTGGACATTATTTCGATTACCAACCCTTAAATAACTGTACATTTTTTACTCTCAGTAGCGGACACCTCCAAATAGAGGACAAATTCTGCCCTCCCGAGGTGTTCGCTATTCAGAGGTTTTACTGATAAAACCTCCATAGCGGACACACCTGATTAGCGGATACCACTATTTAGCGGACATTTTTTCGATTACCAACTCTTAAATAAATGTACATGTTTTACTCTCAGTAGCGGTCACCTCTAAATAGAGGACAAATTCTGCATTCTCGGGGTGTCCGCTATTCAGAGCTTTTACTGTATATAATATTGATAGTTATTTTACAGGGCCACACAAAAGAATAAAAATATATGAAACGAATATAAACTAAATTCGGGATTGGTAGATCGCTGATTTTAATGTAATTTTAGGATGTTGTTACAGTCATCCGCAGCATGTTTTTAGAGTTTCGTTCATCTAACGAAACCCTACCTGTCTCACTCCTTTGTCTGTCTGTCTGTCCGTCTGTCACAGAGCCCGTTCTCAGAAACTATATATGTCGGAGACTTGAAAATTTGCGTACATATAGCTGAACACCACACATCAAACGGCAAATAATAAAATTTTAAAAAAGTCTAATATTTAACCCTCTGGGCTCTAACTTGTGTATTTTAAGCAATTTTTCTAACTCAGCCCCTAATTTAATTAAGTTGGAGACATGAAATTTTGCATACATATAGCTGAACAACTCACATCAAACGACAAATAATAAAATTTTGAAAAAGGTTTAATATTTAACCCTCTGGGCTCTAACTTGTGTATTTAAAGCAATTTTTCTAACTCAGCCCCTAATTAAGTTGGAGACATGAAAGTTTGCATACTTATAGCTGAACACTTGCGATAACACGACAAATCATAAAATTTTGAAAAAGTCATATTTAACCCTCCGGTCTCTAACTTCTGTATTTTAAGCAATTTTTCTAACTAAGCCCCTAATTAAGTTGGAGACATGACATTTTGCATACTTATAGCTGAACACCTCACATCAAACAACAAATAATAAAATTTTGAAAAAGTCTAATATTTAACCCTCTGGGCTCTAACTTATGTATTTTAAACAATTTTTCTAACTCAGCCCCTAATTGAGTTGGAGACATGAAATTTTGCATACTTATAGCTGAAGTCCTCACATCAAACAACAAATAATAAAATTTTGTAAAAGGTCTAATATTTAACCCTCTGGGCTCTAACTTGTGTATTTTAAGCAATTTTTCTAACTCAGCCCCTAATTAAGTTGGAGACATGAAGGTTTGCATACTTATAGCTGAACACTTGCGATAACACGATAAATCATAAAATTTTGAAAAAGTCATATTTAACCCTCCGGTCTCTAACTTCTGTATTTTGAGCAATTTTTCTAACTCAGCCTCTAATTAAGTTGGAGACATGACATTTTGCATACATATAGCTGAACACTTCACATCACACAACAAATAATAAAATTTTGAAAAAGTCTAATATTTAACCCTCTGGGCTCTAACTTATGTATTTTAAACAATTTTTCTTACTCAGCCCCTAATTAAGTTGGGGACATGAAATTTTGCATACTTACAGCTGAAATCCTCACATCAAACGACAAATAATAAAATTTTGAAAAAGGTCTAATATTTAACCATCTGGGCTCTAACTTGTGTATTTTAAGCAATTTTTCTAACTCAGCCACTAATTAAGTTGGAGATATGAAAGTTTGCATACTTATAGCTGAACACTTGCGATAACATGATAAATCATAAAATTTTGAAAAAGTCATATTTAACCCTCTGGGCTCTAACTTGTGTATTTTAAGCAATTTTTCTAACTCATCCCCTAATTAAGTTGGAGACATGAAATTTTGAATACTTATAGCTGAATACATCACATCAAATGGCAAATAATAAAATTTTGAAAAAGTCTAATATTTAACCCCCTGGGCTCTAACTTATGTATTTTAAACAATTTTTCTAATTCAGCCCCTAATTAAGTTGGAGACATGAAATTTTGCATACTTATAGCTGAAATCCTCACATCACACATCAAATAATAAAATTTTGTAAAAGGTCTAATATTTAACCCTCTGGGCTCTAACTTGTGTATTTTAAGCAATTTTTCTAACTCAGCCCCTAATTAAGTTGGAGACATGAAGGTTTGCATACTTATAGCTGAACACTTGCGATAACACGATAAATCATAAAATTTTGAAAAAGTCATATTTAACCCTCCGGTCTGTAACTTCTGTATTTTAAGCAATTTTTCTAACTCAGCCCCTAATTAAGTTGGAGACATGACATTTTGCATACATATAGCTGAACACTTCACATCACACAACAAATAATAAAATTTTGAAAAAGTCTAATATTTAACCCTCTGGGCTCTAACTTATGTATTTTAAACAATTTTTCTTACTCAGCCCCTAATTAAGTTGGGGACATGAAATTTTGCATACTTACAGCTGAAATCCTCACATCAAACGACAAATAATAAAACTTTGAAAAAGGTCTAATATTTAACCATCTGGGCTCTAACTTGTGTATTTTAAGCAATTTTTCTAACTCAGCCACTAATTAAGTTGGAGATATGAAAGTTTGCATACTTATAGCTGAACACTTGCGATAACATGATAAATCATAAAATTTTGAAAAAGTCATATTTAACCCTCTGGGCTCTAACTTGTGTATTTTAAGCAATTTTTCTAACTCATCCCCTAATTAAGTTGGAGACATGAAATTTTGAATACTTATAGCTGAATACATCACATCAAATGGCAAATAATAAAATTTTGAAAAAGTCTAATATTTAACCCTCTGGGCTCTAACTTATGTATTTTAAACAATTTTTCTATCTCAGCCCCTAATTAAGTTGGAGACATGAAATTTTGCATACTTATAGCTGAAATCCTCACACCAAACGACAAATAATAAAATTTTGAAAAAGGTCTAATATTTAACCCTCTGGGCTCTAACTTGTGTATTTTAAGCAATTTTTCTAACTCATCCACTAATTAAGTTGGAGATATGAAAGTTTGCATACTTATAGCTGAACACTTGCGATAACACGACAAATCATAAAATTTTGAAAAAGTCATATTTAACCCTCTGGGCTCTAACTTGTGTATTTTAAGCAATTTTTCTAACTAAGCCCCTAATTAAGTTGGAGACATGACATTTTGCATACTTATAGCTGAACACCTCACATCAAACAACAAATAATAAAATTTTGAAAAAGTCTAATATTTAACCCTCTGGGCTCTAACTTATGTATTTTAAGCAATTTTTCTAACTCAGCCACTAATTAAGTTGGAGATATGAAAGTTTGCATACTTATAGCTGAACACTTGCGATAACATGATAAATCATAAAATTTTGAAACAGTCATATTTAACCCTCTGGGCTCTAACTTGTGTATTTTAAGCAATTTTTCTAACTCATCCCCTAATTAAGTTGGAGACATGAAATTTTGAATACTTATAGCTGAATACATCACATCAAATGGCAAATAATAAAATTTTGAAAAAGTCTAATATTTAACCCTCTGGGCTCTAACTTATGTATTTTAAACAATTTTTCTAACTCAGCCCCTAATTAAGTTGGAGACATGAAATTTTGCATACTTATAGCTGAAATCCTCATACCAAACGACAAATAATAAAATTTTGAAAAAGGTCTAATATTTAACCCTCTGGGCTCTAACTTTTGTATTTTAAGCAATTTTTCTAACTCAGCCACTAATTAAGTTGGAGATATGAAAGTTTGCATACTTATAGCTGAACACTTGCGATAACACGACAAATAATAAAATTTTGAAAAAGTCATATTTAACCCTCTGGGCTCTAACTTGTGTATTTTAAGCAATTTTTCTAACTCAGCCCCTAATTAAGTTGGAGACATGAAATTTTAAATACATATAGCTGAATACCTCACATCAAATGGCAAATAATAAAATTTTGAAAAAGTCTAATATTTAACCCTCTGGGATCTAACTTGTGTATTTTAAGCAATTTTCCTAACTCAGCCCCTAATTATGTTGGAGACATGAAAATTTGCATACTTATAGCTGAACACCTCACATCAAACTACAAATAATAAAATTTTGAAAAAATTTAATATTTAACCTCTAATATTTTGTCTCGCGCAATTTTTAAATTTAAACTGTTTTGCAATACTATTTATTGTTCATTTTGCATAATAAGTGTAATGTGAAGCAATTTCTTCTATTTCAGACATCTAACGCATGTTAATGAATTTATTTTATAATGTCCTTTCTCTTTCAAAATTCACATGTAAATATAGTTTTAATGGCGTAATTTCCAACAAGTGCCTGCTTTTTATACCTAATTATTTAATTCTAATTTGAAGGTTTTTTTCTGTTTATAATAGTAACGTGTAAATAATTTTTTTTTTATTTGAAGCAAACATTATTGTTTGTTCTGTTTATACAGTTGGCAACAGTTTAAATTAATACCATTTTCTAAAATATGTAAAAGATATCAGTCAAGATGCTGAATATTTGAATTTAAAATAGAAATAAAACCTCAAAAAATTAGTCAAATTAAAAAATTAATGAAATCTGCACACCGGGATTTTCTATTGAATAAAATGATCTAAAAATGACTAAATTCACATGTATAGCTTTTGCTCCTATAAAAATTTTTTTAATAGAACGATTTTGTCCAACTTTAGCATTAAATATTTCTTAAAATAATTCTTCGATTTGAAAACTGTATACATTAGCGTGTTGATCAAATATTTCGCTATAATATCACCGATTTTCATATATTTGTATGCAATAGTTTTCTTAATATGAACGAAGAAAGACCTCCGGTCATAAAAAATTCAAAACCGGCGGCGGTGACAGCGTTAGTTACTTTTTTTTTTAGAATAGAGAGATATATAAAAATGAAAACTTGTCTATCTGTCTGTTGTAATTCTATAAAAATCCACAATTTGGAAGCCAAAATTGTGAAAAGATACGTACATGTGTATTAAAACATGGCCGAGGCAACTAAAGTAATCCGGAATCAAAATAATTTATAGTTAATTTTTAATTAATAAAATACCACCAATTTAACAGCAATTTCTTATCAAATGTAAACATTTTTCATTATAGCAGTTGCTAACAATTAAAAAACACAATAAAATTATTACTACAACAATTAATTTTCTACTGCAAGATTTCCACGTGAAAAATGAAAATGAAATAAATAGTTTGACGAATTTTTAAAAAAAGGTGAATATTACGTCATAACTTTTCTATAGCAAGATATTCACGTGAAATATGAAAATGAAATAAATGGTTTGACGAATTTAAATGAAAGTGAATATAACTTCATAACTTTTCTATTTCAAGGTTTCCACGTGAAAGATTAAAATATTACGTCATATTGGAAATATAAAGGACGTGATGGATATAGTATAACGTCATATGAGTGTGAAAAATGTATTGAAGCATGATAAAAACCCGATTAGGGAAATATTGGCCTATTTTAACGTTATTTCTCCAATTATAAATTGAAATAAGTTCATTTATAGCTGTATTCTTTTGCGCCTGTTATATACATTTATAGATTTTTATATAGCGTTTTCATATGATTCTTTCATACAATATTTCGACTGTTTTTTTTAATGTTTGTTTTGTGTTGTATGTTAAATTTTGAAATTGATTTTTCAGAACAAACATCTTTTAAATTCTGGGCAACGCCGGCACTTTAGTTTGTAACAGATAAATGGCTTTTGTATCTGTACATCTAATGCTAATATTGTAAAGCATTATAATATTATAAAGTATGTAATATTATTAATGCTTGTACGTTTGTGAGGTGTTATCTCTGAAACTACATAGCCAACTTAAAAAAATGTTGGTGGCCATCTCTGCTCCGAAAGAAAAAGACTATTTTATGTCAGTGCAAGAACCTACATCGCTGCAGGAGCAAAAAAGTTCTAAAATTGCGATTTCTGTGATATTGATTGGGTTAGAAACTTTAAATTTGGTGCGGTAGTTACTTTTAAGATGTAAATACTCGTAATGAACGCTTTCTAAAAGGTTCAATTTGACGGATAAACGTAAAAATTTCTAGAAAGGTTCTAAACTATGATTTATTTGAAATACTGAAATTTTTGGGATACTGTTGGGGTTAGAAACTAGAACTTTGGCATGGTAGTAATTAATAAGATGTAAATGCTCGTTGTAGAACGAATTCTTAAAAATAGAAAGACTAAACAAAGCAGAAAAAGATCTAAAGATGATCTAAGTAACGAAGTACACGGAATTGTTAGGAATATAAACATGAAAATTGACATGGCTGTATTTATCATGACGTAAATTCTCGCAATAGAACAATTTCTAAAAATGTCGCTATATAAAACAGTGCAAAAACAAAAAACTTTCAAAAATTTTTCTCTTTCTGTGTTACTGCTGAGCCCAAAATCTTGAAATTTTGCTTCGGGTTAGTTTTAAAATATACAATTGTCTCTATGAATGGTTTCTAAAAAATTTAAAATTTAAAAAGATAAAATTAACGGAAAGCGATCTCAATTACCATTAATTTGGAATTATTAGGTACAGCAACTTTAAATATTTCATAATGCTGCATTTCCTCCGCAAAACATGCGATTTAAATGCAAAAAAACTGATAGATACCCACCTAGCATTAAATAAATTGTGTAAATATTGAATAAAGACATGTATGAAACAGTGAGTAGGTTGCCCGAAAGTACTTGTAAAAGTGTTCCTTCTCTAGGTTTTTCTCTCTCTCGCCAAGGCCACTAACAGATGGAAGTGCCGTTTTAAATGTGATATGAATTTTTTATCCGATTCATTTTTCTAGACATTTTATCATAAGGTCATATTCTCAATTATCATTAGTAGCTTTTTTATATATTAACTTATTCTGGTGAAATTTTATAATCGGGTTCATATTGGCGTATGTTAGCTTGCATGATTTCCTGAATAAATATGTATGGATTTGTAAATTACTTCAAATGACACTTTGACAGCTCAAAAGTTATGCAGACGATATATTCAGATCTTGTGTCATACTTTATGTTGTAATCATTGCCGATTTCTTTTATTTAATACATGCTAAATACAGCTCAACTTGTGCAGAATATGTTTCAAAACAAAACAATACAGCGTATGTAGTGGCCAGCATACACTCATCATTTAAATCCGATCGAGCATATCTAAAACACACTCTAACGAAGCATTGCATACCACTGTTGATGTATTCGGTACTTTGATACTATATTAGATTTTGAGGAGAGAATTCCTTAAATGTTATCGACAACCTCATTGCATCCGTGGAAAACAGATATTGTACAATATTAACTATTTCGGAGGAGCACATACAATATAAAGTATAGTCCATTCTTTTTAAACATCATATATTTGTCATTTAAAGTTACTCAAATTGGTGCGGAGCGTCTGATTATGCTCTTGACATCATTTAATACAGTTAAAATTCCGATATAAGTAATTTAGTGTTTTATTTTCTATTTTACTTTTAATATATTGCGTACTTTCAATTTTATATCCATGCATGGCTGTCTTGAATGGTTTGATTTTCCATTTTTTTAAACAGTGTATACGAATTTATATATAAGATTTTGTAATTCTATGATTCGTTTATTTTCATCATTTCAGTTTATCGCAGTATATGGACAATTAAAGATAACATCTCATTTTCTTTGCTTCCACATGTTATTATTAAATCTATGTTCTCAGTAATATCGCTCAGACTAATCCCTCTGAGGGAAGTCCTAGTAATACGAACAGAATGAATTTATAAATAAAAATATTAAAAAAAATATTCATATCTGAACTGTAATTAACGATGTCATAACAAAATGAAACTAAATGAGTACAATGAAACGTATTAATAGATTCAAATTAATAATTGTTGCCTACTTTCATTATTAAAATTAACGACTTATTTTTTTACATTAAATTTTAATTTTTATTTCAGCAACAACGTAACATCAATGCATTAGAAAAGGGAAAAAAAAGTAAAATTGTGTTTAAATAATTTATTTGTACCCCCTTCGGGACCTGTGGTTTTTACACAAATTTTATTCGCTTGGTACCACTTTTTAAAAGAAGTTACCTTTACTTAAATAATAATGAAAATGCTCTAATTAAACGAACCAAATATTACTTTTCTTTTTTACTGGTGCCAGAAACAAATTTTGTAAGCTCTTTATGAAGGTACTTATATGCACCTATGGTCCCGAATGTGTTAAGAGACCTGTTTTTTCGACTGCAATCTGCAGAAAAAATGTCGAAAAAGTACTTTCTTTATGTAATTACATTTAAACACATGGTGCAATGAAGCCAATTACACTTCCTCTTTTTGGAGTAGTTTTCTAAACATTCCTTGCAAAGAACGTCTGCGTTACGTGTAATCCAATTTTTCATTATTATCATCATCTTGACTTTCATCTTTCTTGCCTTTCTTACTTTTTATTTTCCCCTTTTTTCCTTTGGTTTTAGTAAACTTGATAACATGCCTAACATGGTTAGTCTGTGCAAAAAGAAAACGAAAAGTTAATAACACTTAATCATCCCGTACAAAAGAAACTGCGGCATGTATACCGGAATAGCAATGCGGCATGTATCCCATTTTGCATGGTGCAGACGTCGACCATCACAGTTACCTGCCATCGCTAAGGGGAATGGCGTAACCATACACACAGTACTCTATACAAACGCTACACTTAGTTTTGGCTTCGAAATCATGCATGCATTTAGTAATTCATGTATGAAAAGTATTTAAACATAACATGTTAAAAAGTTTGGACAGTGAAATCATGCACTTACGTCAAATTAATGGTTGTACTTCTACAAGTAAACATCGAAATGGGATTCACGCTATACACTGGTTAAAATAATCTCATTGCGCACCTATACTGTGCGTTTGAGGACCCTCCTTCGATAATTACAAGAAATACAAGGGGTGCGGCATCTATTCCGTATGCGGGACTCTCCCGGAGTTACCCTATTGTAGTTTTTTTTCCCATGATGTGTGTAGTTCGATTTGTGCGGCCATATAGAAAGATCAATTAACAGCTATAATCCAGCAAAAGCCGTGACCTGTTTATACATATATAAATCAGATAAGTCATTATAATAAAAGATAAATTCAAAGTAACGTAAAAAATATTACATTTAAATCATAAATCCCAAATAAAAGTTCTCTAGCTGACATTTATCAAATCATAAATAACCATTCTGGCCAAAAGTGGAAATTAGAATAAGTGATGCAATCAACTTCGAGTCAAGCCTCTTGACATCATAAAACGACACCTATTAAAGGATATTGAGCCGATTGAATTAGATGTAAGTCCCAAATACCTTCGTCCGCTGCTGGAAAAATTTACAAGCACCAAATTATTAGATAAGTTAAAGGGTGCGTCATAAATTTGTGCAAACTTAAAAAACTCATAATAAAAGAAGTAATGCTAGGAAAATTTTACGCGAATATGTTAAAGAAGACATTGGATTTTTTTTTAATGTATGTATATAAAAAAAAATCCAAATCCTCAATCCCAAAAATTTCTAAAGCAACCGAGGCCGCTCTCACGTCATACTGAGACATTTTATGCAAATCAGGAAAACGCAAACAGACAATGAAAGAACTCGCAGTAACCTGGCGCTAATGCGTTTATTTTAAAGTTAAATATTAGGGTGGGTCAAAAAAAAAATGAATTTTTTATTTTAGGAACGCTTTAGTGCGGAAAAGTTGCCTATTGTAATAAGAAGAAAAACGGCATAATTTTTTTTTAAATCCGTTTACATCTTCCATTCGCGCATCGAACTTAAAGTTAATGAAAAATTGCAAAAATCGCGCATTTTTGTAATTTTTTAAATTTAATTAAAACTTTTAAAGTAAACACGCTTTACTTGTGTTTGCTTTCTTTATGGTTTAAATAAACTAAGTAAATTAAATTCCGATCAATTATTCCTCTGTCACGAGTTTAACGCTCATCTCAACAGCCTGGATGTGACAGGGAATCTTTTGTATTTCTCTGATGAACGTAGTGTCAGAGTTGATGAGTGATTTAATATGATCTTCACTTAGGTCTCTTAGCAATGGGGAAGGGTACACAGCACAATATTTCCAATTAATAATTTCAATGTAATCGAGGCCTGAAAGTTTACCTTCGGTGGTACGACGTTTCTAACAGTCTTCATGTTTGGGACGGTTTGTTCTGCTTTTAATATCCTTCTGTAACCGAACTTCGGAATATGTTCTCTTTCATCGATAATCATTGCCAACAGAGCATTCTCGGGGTGCGCAAAAACGCATTTCGTTATATTACTGGTTCGGCAACTTGTAGTAATTCGTCGAATAAATAGCATGATGTTTGATTTTCTTGAATGACATGCTTTGGTCCGTCAGTAAAATATTTGCTCTTTTTATGACAAACCACATAGGTATGTACGATTTTAAGATGAAGCAAACTATCTCTTTTAAGATTTCGGATGGATCTGATGAACGTATATACAACCTAAGGATTCGGTTGGAAGCAGTCATCCGGAAGTGGAAAAAACAGGGTCCCGATCTGCCAAGTCTTCTGGACAACCTCCCAAAGTGATTGAATTTGAAATGTACAACAAATACTATTGCTCTTTGCTCAAAACATTCCTGTCTATATCAGGAATCGAACAATCCATGGGTTCATAATTGACCACAGAGAGTTTTTCACAGCAAGTGAGCTGCTGCACGATTGGCGCACTAAAATATTTAAGCCCTACAGTTTGATCGTCATTTTGTCGGGAAACGTGGTGAAAAGAGAGTTCATTAAAATGGAGGAGGCATATGCTCCACTGCAGTGGACGTCCTACAGGATTTTATAGTCGGGGGATTGCACCGTTATTCCATCGGGTGTTTGTTGCAGTGCTATCATACCATACTTACTTCTAGATTTTCTATTGATATTGATAGTTCAGACAAACAAGAATAATGCTTTGAGTTAGATCATTTGATGAACTTGAGGATGGAGATTCATGTCCAATATAAGTTGATCCAATTTCTGGATAAGAGAATAGTGTTCTTATTTCACATTCCTGGGAAATTGCTCGTAATTTCATTTTTCGACGAACAAAGTATCATATTTTTGACCCTCAAAGAAAAGACCCCAACTTTTTACAGGGGGTGGGAATTGACTTTTCAAATCTATCCTAACACGGCTCTTGTCACTCATTATTTAAAATTATCACCCACATAAGAAGATTTTGTGTCGGTTATCATCCCAACGTCTAGCAGAACACTTGAATCTATGACAGCTGTTGCTGTTGCCCGATCAGAAACTCCGAACCAATCACTGTTTAGCACTGTTGAGTTAATTTGAATTCTCATCTTCCATTTGGGCTTTTCAGTCGATGTACTTGGTTTGTATTCATCGTCCTCATACTACGAGTCTTCAAAATAACTGTGTTTGCGTTCATCAACTTCCGAGTACTCTGCTACATTAAGAACTTTATAACAGTTTTAGGAACCACCCAGTGCTCGCTGAAGATTGCGAGCCTTCACATTTTACTTTTTTCGTAACTGTTTTGCCAATAGATCCGATTTTTCCCAAATTGTAATTCCTTTCAAGAAACATGAACCTCAACTCGAGGACAGGTATTTTCTTTCTTTTTTCACATAGGCATTTAATTAGAATTGTAAATTGACATGCATCTGTTCTTTGTAATACAACGTAAATACCACACCCAACAATTCAATGGTTGGTTGGCTAGTGTGTGGGTGGAACTCGACAAGCAAACACCTCCACGTGTTGAGTTCCGGGTCGTTTTGTTCTAGCTAAACGAAATATGTGTTGCACGGTGAAAATTGCGAAGAATTGGTAAATTTATTTTTTTTTCTAAGATGTTGCTCGAACGAAAAAAATTAGATTATTGATCAGAATTTATATTATTTAGGTTATGTAAACCATAAAGCAAGCATACAAAACTAAAGCGTGTTTATTTTAAAATTTTTAATTAACTTAAAAAATTACAAAAAATGGGGGATTTTTGCAATTTTTCATAAGCTTTAAGTACGATGCGCGAATGAAAGATGTTAACCGATTTTAAAAATTTTTATGCCGTTTTTCTTCTTATTACAATAGGCAACTTTTGCGCACTAAAGCGTTCCTAAAAAAAAAAATTCATTTTTTTCGACCCGCCCTATTAAATATGTTTTACATGACCAACACCAACAGGTATTAAACAAGTGAGGCCCGTGAGTATGCCTATTAGAGTTGAGTGTGGTATGTCGGCATTGATCCAACCGATGTCCCGTCGAATGGCATCTTTCAGTTCCACCAAGTGCCAGGAGAGCCCCGCTACACACTTTTAGTATTTCACAACCAAAAATCTGTCGGGGTCCAGCCTGGAGATCATCCTTGACTTATCACTCGGTCTTCAATGAAAGTATGTAACAGGAACGTCTTGTCTTCCCGTGCAAAGTGGGGTGGTGCACCATAATGCATAAAGGCTTTTCTGCAATGCAGGTACTACGTGGCCACGCAAAGCGCATCATGCCTTTGTTCAGCGACTGCACAGGTTTTCCAGTCGTATTCAGTACAAGGCTGTTGAAAAAAAGAAAGGATTCAGAAGGAAAGAAGAGGAGAAACTACACAAAACAGTCACATAAGAAGAATTCAGTGGCTTGATCAGCTACTCACGAGTGTTTGACGTCGCACAGATACGACTGTTTTGAATATTGACGTCACCATTCAACCAAAAGGGATTTTATCCGTCCACATGACGTTCAGCAACCATTGTGGGTCACGTTTTATTTGTGTCAGCTCCCATGTAGAAAAATTTAGTCTTTACTCTGTATCTGCCGGTAATAACTGGCGAAGTGCATGTATCTTGTACGGATGCAAATCCAAGATTCCGTGCAGAATACGTTCAATGGACAATTCCGAAATTCCCTGTATTTTCTCAGCTTTACGAGCGCTGCTACTCTCTGTTGATGTCTAGGCTGCGAATTCTCCCATGACACTTTTTACAACTTGGACGCGGTCCGCGCTGAAGGATGGTTTGCCACTTCGTGCACAATCTTCAAAACTCCCTGTTTCCCCAAAACATCGTACTAAATTCAGTGTCCCGTTCAATGAAATACGGCTTTTTTGTGCTTTCAGGCCGTTCTCCGTGCGAAAATTTCCGAATGCAATAGTTGTGAATTTATCGTAGAAAAGTTTAACCACCAACGCTCCATCTGGTAAGAATAGTATGATGCCGAGATCGAATGAGGTATCCATTTCCAGACATGTTTTATTGCTAACCTGATTTGCATAAAACGTATCTGTATGACATGTGAGCACCTTTTGATTACTTTTGGATTCATTTTTTTTTTAATGCATGGAAAAAAAATTAATCTCCCAGTGATCATATTTGCGCAAACCAAATTTTTTTCCGAACATTACTTCTTATATTGTGATTTTTTTCAGTTCGCACGAATTTATGGCGCACCCTGTATTTAACCAAAGTATTTAGCCCAAAACAACACAGATAAATAATTCAAAATTTAGTTAATATTTTGCTAATTTTTATTTAATAACAAATTAACTACGTAAAGGTCTTAGAGCGTTAATGGATATTCAAATATTCATGTAAATGAAAAAAAAACTTTGATGAATTTAAACTTTATAAATTTAGCTATAATATGTATTCTGAATAATAATCCAGCAAAATAATAGCACTAGCTAAGGCCATATTGTA
Source organism: Maratus speciosus (assembly GCA_963932465.1). Lineage (NCBI taxonomy): Eukaryota > Metazoa > Arthropoda > Arachnida > Araneae > Salticidae > Maratus > Maratus speciosus. Next base: position 132,493,313 of record OZ010799.1, read on the forward strand.
AATTTTCCCATTAACCCCTTGACCTCCTGGACGTACGATGCGCACGTCCTGATTTTATCGTAGACGACTACCAGATGTACAGCGCGAACGCCCATGTGAAATATGAAAATCAGTATTGTCGAAACTGGCGGATTTTGTATTAGGTAGCTTTCTTTACAAAAAGCTACCTATTGCAGCCGTTCGGAGGAAAGCGATTTCAAAAAATTTTGGTATATTTTCATCGATCATGACCCCCAGACCCCGAAACCACCCTCCGTTCAAAATTGATATATATATATATATATATCAATATATATATATATATATATATATATATATATATATATATCTGACCTATGTCACACTGTAACTCTCGTATTTATGAACCGATTTGGATGTAATTCGGTGTGGTCTCAACCGAGTTCGTTTGCCAGCTTCATCCGCCATTTTGTTTCAAAATGGCGGCCATTTAAAAATTTAAAAAAAATTTAAAATTTAAAATGTGGTACCAAAAAATTGAAAATGGAAAAATATTTTTTTCTTATGTATTTGACCTTTATACAAAGACTCCGTAGCAGGTTTTGTTTCGTCTATATCTTAAAAAATGGCTGAGTTATAGCATTTTGAATTTCTAGCGAAGCTGACATTTTGAAACGTCCTGAATTTTGTCACGCGATAAAAGGCGTATTTATGAACCGATTTGGATGTAACTTCGTTTATACATAGTACAGACCAATGTCTCGACCGAGTTCGTTGGCCAGCTTCATCCGCCATTTTGTTTAAAAATGGCGGCCATTTAAAATTTTAAGAAAAATTTAAATTTGAAATTTGGTATCAAAAAATTGAAAATTGAAAAAATATTTTTTTCTTATGTCTTTGACCTCGATAAAAAGATTCGAGAGCAGTTTTTGTTTCGTCTATATCTTAAAAAATGGCTGAATTATAGCATTTTGAATTTCTAGCGTGGCTGACATTTTGAAACGCCCTGATTTTTGTCACGCGATAACAGGCGTATTTATGAACCGATTTGAATGTAACTTGGTCTGTACATAGTACATACCAATGTTTCGACCGAGTTTGTTGGCCAGCTTCATTCGCCATCTTGTTTCAAAAGGGTTGCCATCTAAAAAAAAAATGTAATTTAAAATTTAAAATGAAGTATTAAAAAATTGGAAAATGAAAAAGATTTTTTTTATGTGTTTGGCCTTGATACAAAGATTCTAGAACAGTTTTTGTTTCTGAAAATTTATTCTTTTGTTTATATCTTAAAAAGTGGTTGAATTATAGCACTTTGAATTTCTATCATGGTTAACACTTTGAAACGATCTTGTATTTGTCTCGCGATACCACACGTATTCGCCTTCGATGGAAGAAGGCATGTGGATAGTATACATCAATATCTCGACCAAGTTCGCTGGCCAGCTTCATCAGCCATCTTGTTTCAAAATGGCGGCCATTAAATTAAAAAAATATATATTTAAAGTGAGGTGCAAAAAAATTAGAAATTGAAAAAGGTTTCTTTCTTAAGTGTTTGACCTTGATATAAGGATTCAGGAGCATTTTTTGTTTGTCTTTATCTTAAAAAATGGCTCAGATATAGCAGTTTCAATTTCTAACGTGGGTGACATTTTGAAAAATCTGATTTTTTGCCTGCGACAGCACTCGTATGTATCAACCGATTCCGATGTGAGTGAGCATGTGCACAGCAATTACTAAGGTCTCGACCAAGTTCACTGGTTAGCCTCATCCACCATGTTGTCTTAAAATGGCAGGCACTTTAAGAAATCGCCGAATTTGGCAGCGAAATATAAGTTACTTTAAATAAAAGCAGCTTGGATAAAGCTGACTAATTTTGCGAAATTCTCATTCATAATGATTTAGTATTGATAAAAATTAGTATTGAATCTCCTACATTCGGTTTCCACTTAATTGAGCTTCGTGTGTTTGAATAATATAAGTTGGCTTTTTTAAAATAAGAAATATGAAAGCTACCTCTTCCTCCCGGCACTGGCCGGAAGGACTTTTTCGAAATATTGAATTCTCGCCAGCAAAATTTTGAATATACATTTAATTTTATTAGGTAGCTTTCTTTACAAAAAAGCTACCTATTGCAGCCGTTCGGAGGAAAGCGATTTCAAAAAATTTTGGTATATTTTCATCGATCATGACCCCCAGACCCCGAAACCACCCTCCGTTCAAAATTGATATATATATATATATCTGACCTATGTCACACTGTAACTCCCGTAATTATGAACCGATTTCGATGTAATTCGGTGTGTACATAGTACATACCAATGTCTCGACCGAGTTCGTTGGCCAACTTCATCCGCCGTTTTGTTACAAAATGGCGGCCATTTAAAATTTTTAAAAAAATTTAAAACTTGAAATGTGGTACCAAAAAATTAAAAATGGAAAAATATTTTTTTCTTATGTATTTGACCTTTATACAAAGATTCCGGAACAGTTTTTGTTTCGTCTATATCTTAAAAAATGGCTGAGTTATAGCATTTTGAATTTCTAGCGTGGCTGACATTTTGAAACGTCCTGAATTTTGTCACGCGATAAAAGGCTTATTTATGAACCGATTTGGATGTAACTTCGTTTATACATAGTACATACCAATGTCTCGACCGGGTTCGTTGGCCAGCTTCACCCGCCATCTTGTTTAAAAATGGCGGCCATTTAAATTTTTAAGAAAAATTTAAATTTGAAATGTGGTACCAAAAATTGAAAATTGAAAATATATTTTCTTCTTATGTGTTTGACCTTGATAAAAAGATTAGGGAGCAGTTTTTGTTTCGTCTATATCTTAAGAAATGGCTGAGTTATAGCATTTTGAATTTCTAGCGTGGCTGACATTTTGAAACGTCCTGATTTTTCTCACGTAATAACAGGCGTATTTATGAACCGACATGGATGTACCTTGGTGTGTACATAGTACATACAAATATCTCGACCGAGTTCGTTGGCCAGCTTCATCCGCCATCTTGTTTCAAAATGGCGGCCATTTAAAAAAATGAAAAAAATAAAAAAAATTTAAATGAGATACCAAAAAATTGGAAAATGAAAAAGATTTTTTTTGTATGTGTTTGACCTTAATACAAAGATTCCGGAACAGTTTTTCTTTCGTCTATATTTAAAAAAAATGGCTGAGTAATAGCATTTTGAATTTCTCTTGTGGCTGACATTTTAAAACGACCTGATTTTTGTCACGCGATAACAGGCGTATTTATGAACCTATTTGGATGTAACTTGGTCTGTACATAGTACATATCAATGTCTCGACCGAGTTCGTTGGCCAGCTTCATTAGCCATCTTGTTTCAAAAGGGTTGCCATTTAAAAAAAAATTAAATTTAAAATTCAAAATGAGGTATTAAAAAATTGGAAAATGAAAAAGATTTTTTTATGTGTTTGGCCTTGATACAAAGATTCCGGAGCAGTTTTTGTTTCTGAAAATTTGTTCTTTTGTTGATATCTTAAAAAATGGTTGATTTATAGCACTTTGAATTTCTAGCATGACTAAAATTTTGAAACGATCTTGTATTTGTCACGCGATAACACACGTATTCGCCTATTTCGATGTAAGAAGGCATGTGGATAGTATACATCAACACCTCGACCAAGTTCGCTGGCCAGATTCATCAGCAATCTTGTTTCAAAATGGCGTCCATTAAATTAAAAATATATATATATATTTAAAGTGAGGTGCAAAAAAATTAGAAATTGAAAAAGGTTTCTTTCTTAAGTATTTGATCTTGATATAAGGATTCAGGAGCATTTTTTGTTTGTCTTTACCTTAAAAAATGGCTCAGATATAGCAGTTTCAATTTCTATTGTGGGTGACATTTTGAAAAATCTGATTTTTTGCATGCGACAGCACTCCTATATATTAACCGATTCCGATGTGAGTGAGCATGTGCACAGCAATTACTAAGGTCTCGACCAAGTTTACTGCTTAGCCTCATCCACCATGTTGTCTTAAAATGACAGGCACTTTAAGAAATTGCCGAATTAGGCAGCCAAATATAAGTTACTTTAAAGAAAAGTAGCTTGGATAAAGCTGACTAATTTCGCGAAACTCTCATTCATTATATTGATAAAAATTAGTATTGAATCTCCTATATTCGGTTTCCACTAAATTGAGCTTCGTGTGTTTGCATGATATAAGTTGGCTTTTTTTAAATAAGGATTATGAAAGCTACCTCTTCCTCCCGGCACTGGCCGGAAGGACTTTTTTATTTATGGACTCTGGCGTTGCCATCGAAATACTCAAAGCCTGGGGACAAGAGTTGTGACGTCATCACTAATCGACCGACTTCCCACTAATGCTGGAGATCACACCGGAAAATTTTGAATAGCAATTTTCTTTAATTTTATTTGTGGAATATCTATTACCTTATAAAACAATAATAACTATTTAAACTTACTGGTGATAATTTGGAATCCCCCAATAAAAAATCAGCCAGATGCGGCAACACTCTGAAATTCCGCATCTGGCTGCATTTTCATTTTGGGAGTCCGAATTCTCACCAGTAAGTTTAAATAGTTAGTATTGTTTTATACGATGATAGCTATTCCGCACATAAAATAAAAGGAAATTGCTATTAAAAGTTTTCTGGTGTGAATTCCAACACTAGTGAGAAGTCGGTCGATTAGTGATGACGGCACAACTCGTGTCCTCTGGCCTTGAGCATTTCGATGGCAATGACTCTGGACGATTTTGTAAAGCAAAAGCAACTACTATTAAAACTTACTGTTGAGAATTCGGTATGCTTAAATAAAATATCAGCCAGAGACGGCAGTACTGATGAAAATACAATTTTACGCTAAACTCTGGTATATACGTCCGTACTTGAAAAAAAGCGGTCTTGGTGTCAAGGGGTTAAGTTTTTAGTTCGATTTGTGCGGCCATATACAAGGATCAATTAACAACAATAGTCGAGCAAAACCATGATGCACTGAAAAAAATGAGTTCTCAAAATTGAGTAAAACGTACTCAATTTTAAATATGTCACATACTCAAAATATCTCCGATCCAAATGTACTCAAAATTGAGAAAAACGTGTACTCATTTTTGATTCCATGGTGGTATTCAAATATGAATCGTTATTTAACGCCTCCCTGAACCTACAAATTAAAGTAAAAATGTACGGACATTTATTTTCTGCTCAAAATTATTAACAAGAAACGTATAATTGAATATTTATTAAGAAAAATAGCAAAATTATTATCAATATACCCAAATCAAATATTTTTATAACAAGATCATTCTTTGCAAGAACTTTTAAATTATTTAAAAAATACTGTGCATAATTTAATATTTACATTAATAAACATCTTTTATGTCGCAATGAATGAAATATACAACTACAAATTACAAAATTATCGTTTTGTTTAGGTTTGATAACATGCGAGGTTTCAAAATTGAGAAAGCTTAGTTTCATTTTTGATCCAAACATACTCAATTCGATATGAGTACATTGATTTATTCATTTTTGAGTACTTCATTTTTGAAGTGAAAACTTCTTTAGGCGCGTTGAGATTTTTTTGAGAAGGAGAAAAAACACTGATTTGGAGACACTGTTACGTAACCGACATGCTAGCATTTTGGCACATAGACACTAGCGCGCCAAGCGGTGAATGACAGGAACTTTTCCATCTTCAGCTCAATCGGCAAAAGAAGAACGAAGCTAAAACTCACTTTTTCTCCCGGCGTTCACACAGGAACACACACACACACATTATCAGTTTTCGAAAACTTCTTTAGGCGCATTGAGCTTTTTTTGAGATGGAGAAAAACCACTGATTTGGAGACAGTGTTACGTAACCGACATGCTAGCATTTTGGCACATAGACACTAGCGTGCCAAGCGTAATATAATTGTGGTATTGTATTCATTAATAAAAATACTTATGGATAGTACTGAATTGGAGTATGGATTTCAATATTTGGATAGTATTGAATTGTAATGGTTGCCGTTTATATTTCACCGGATAAATCTTTAAATGCAATACGAGAATTTTTGCACGAAAATTTGTTTATTTATATGTACATGTATAATTTAATAATATAATGTAATATAATAATATATATTACAAATTATTAATGTTTATTTATATGTAACTTATAGTTAAATTATATTACTATGAAAATTGTAATATAATTTTGGTAGTAATAGTTTATAATAATGAATAAAAAAACACTACATTTAAAAGTATTTCCTGCACAATAAAACATTTCCTGACGATTAAAGAAACGCACACGTAATTGTTGAAGTTTTCACTTCTATTGGCACACCCGGAGTGCCACTGTTTATTTTTTTTTTCAGTATGTGTTTATACTGAAGAAAGCACAGATAAATATTCCAAGAAATAGTTAATATTTTGATCATTTTTAACACTTTCCAACATAGTTGAAAAATGTTTATAAATTCGGTTTGTCTATCCGTCTGTCCGTGCTCTAACTCGCTTAAATATAGTCCGATTGCCATGAAATTAATATATGTTATTGGGTATCAGTATGACACATTCGGTATTGAACATGAAGTGTGTAGCATTTACGGTTCATCTACAGGGACACTCGAAGTAATTCCGTTACATTACGGTCTATGGGGGAAAATCGTTTGTGGTGCATTTTAATGATATTACACTATTTTAAATATATTGAAATTAATTTTTATCACTGAAATGTGCTACAAGTTTCTTACTTTAGAGCACTTTATAATAGAAGTAATATGCAGGGTGCAATATTGTATCTATCACCGACCTTTAATTTCTCAACTGTTGGTCGTAGACATATAGTTCCAATTACAAAAACGTTTCAAATGAGCTAAATATTCATGTTGTGGTATTATTTAAAGTAAAAAATCAATTTTATAAAAATTAGGAAAACTAACTTTTTATACGGTTCCCCAAACCTTATAGTTTTATTTAGTAAAAGTTTACTCATATCATAATAAATATAACACAAAAAGTTTGACATATGTACAGCAAAAATTCACCCAGTTATTAAATTTCAAAGTTTAAGATTTTTGCAAAAGATTTTGTCTTTCATTAAGGGATCAGTTAAAAGATGAATTAAAGTAATTCGAGACCAAAATCAGAGTGCAATGTCATTTTTACGACGAAACCACCTTTAGCCGGTATCACCAAATCGGAGAATTACCAAATAGGGTTATTTCATCTAAAAATTTGAGCTAACTTTTATGGGTCGAATAACATTCAAAAGTACCGACGATACCGGCTAAAAGTGGCTTCGCTGTGAAAAGGACGTTGCATCCTGATTTTGATCTCGAATTATTTTAATTCATCTTTTAACTGATCCCTCAATGAAAGACAAAATCATGTGCAAAAATCTCAAACTTTGAAATTTAATAACTGTGTCAATTTTTGTAGTACAGATGTCAAACTTTTTTTGTTACATCTGTTATGATATGTGTCAACTTTTACTAAATGAAACTATAGGGAGTGGGGGACCGTATAAAAAGTTAGTTTTCGTAATTTTTATCAAATTGATTTTTGACTTTAAATAATGCCACAACATGAATATTTTTCTCATTTGAAACGTTTTTGTAATTGGAATTATATGTCTACGACCAACGGTTGCGAAATTAAAGTTCGGCGATAGATAACATATTACACCCTGTATCGTACTGTGGCAATCGATCATTAAAATCATGAAGTATTCGTAAGGTAATTTATTTCCTTAACGCATTATGAAATATTGATAAATAAAATCTAGAGAATTTCGGGAGAAAGCTAATTAATACTTTTTATACTTTATTTAAGAATTAAAAACAGAAAACTGTATATATTTTCATTTTATTTTATTTTCATGCATTCACTAAAAATAATTAATAACGGTCTTTCCGAGAAGAAAAACTTGAGGATGATCTTGTAAGTTAATTTTGATTTAGCCTTCTGGTAATAATGAAATGTAATTCGGATAATGAAATGTAATTCGGATAATGAAATGTAATTCGGATTCCTCGTTATTAATAATTTTATGATGCAATAATAATAAAAATTGAAGTAGCTTTACATTTTTATGCCACACTTTTAAGAGAGAATAATACGAAATATTTTTTTTTCTTTTAAAATTTTACAAATATTTTCTAATTAAAAATATTACTCAAACCAAAATTAATGAGTAATTTCTTATACAGGGTGCCCGGGCTATAAGTATTCAAATGTTATGGCTTATTGCTACGGAACTGCACATTGGAGTATAATAAACTTCACCTCCGTGGATTGGAAACCCCTCCGAGATTTTAAAACATTGAACAAAAGAAAAAACTGAAACTGTGGATGAGTGGAAAAAGAGTAGGGGAGACCGGGGCTATTTGGCTTCAGGGGTAATTAGGCGCAGTCCTCACAAATCGCCTGTTTGTGGATAGATTGCGCACCCAGTCACAGAGTACCTTTCTTCTTGCTTTTTACAATCCTCATTGTAGTTTGCAGCGTTACCTACGTGCAGTGGACATTTATTACGATTTTTTTGTTTTTTGTACTTATAAGTAATTTTTTGTTGCTTCATTCTTTTTTTAATTTCTAATAGTTATCTTAATAATTACGATTTAACTTGTGCAGTTTTTTTTAGTGTATAATTAACTCTACCTACCCCATTTGTGATTTACTTGGATTATTTATGTTTAGAAGGTTACTTGTCCCTTTTGTAAATAAATTTATTATGGGGCTAGTAGGCGCATTGAACACGGAGCAAGTTGGCTCGGTGTCTGGTGTGTGCTGGTAGCTTGAAAAACAGCAAACACGGAGAAAAGCGGTTGCAATGCAAGATTTTGGGCACCTGAGGCTTGCCCAAACGGAGACAGTCGAATTTTTATCTGTGACCACTGTAACTCTGATGATGATATCGAGTAGGATAGAAGTTGCTCAATATTAATGTTTTATTTATTATGTTTATGTCTGTATAATTTAGAATTTACATTGTACGGCTATAACACCTTTGTTTAAACTTACTGCTAACAATAAAATTGATTTAATTTAACTGCGTGTCTTATTTGAGTTTTATTTAAAATTTTATAAAGCGTGTGCCAACTTACCCCATGGGTATAGGCAACTTGCCCCATGACGGGGTAGGTTGGCGAACAATTTTCCTTTTTCTTTAGGCTTCCGCTAAACGTAAACTTCAAAAGTTACAAACTCAAAACTCCGGGGTATTTATAGCCATATGCCTGTCCTTTAAAAGTGTAGTTAAAGTTTGTTAAAAAACTTAAACAAAAAATTAATAAAAAATAATAATTAAAAACTGCGCCTACTAGCCCCGGTCTCCCCTATCATAGAAGCAATTTGTCTAACAACTTCTGATACGCTACGAGACATTTAGGGAGTTTTAGATTACCGTTTAGACGTTTGTCGCGCTACAAAAGATGCACACATTGAAGTCTATTGACATTAAAACATTGTGAGATGCTATATTTATTAAAATAAATTCATTAAAAATCTAATGTATAGTTCCGCATAAATAAGCCATAACTTTGGGATACTTTTAGTACGGACACCCTGTATATCTGTTTATAAAAATTTTAACAATTTCCAGCATGGTTGAAATGAATTCGGTTCGTCTGTCCGTCTATTCGTCTGTGCTCTAACTCGCGTAAATGTATTCCGATTGTTATGAAATCGGTATATGTTATTGGGGCTTACTATGGCATGTTCGGTGCTGAAAATGAAGTGGTTGTACTTACGTTTTATTTACAGGGACACTCAAAATAATGCCGTTACATTACGATCAATGGTGGAAAACCGTTTGCGGTTATTTTAATGATATTACACTACTTTAAACACATTGAAATTAATATTTATCGCAGAAGTGTACTAAAAGATTCTTATTATAAAATATGGTGTGCATAGAACTTATCGTTCATTTACAGGGACACACAAAGTAAAATAGCTACAGAAGAAAGTGAGCAATTATTGAACTATTAAAGCCTACGAACGATAATTGCGTAGGAAGATAATTGGAAGTGCGTTTTCAGTTGTGGCATGCATTTGTAAATTTAATTATTTTTTAAATGTTACTTGAGGTGCGTAAATTCTGTAGATCATATACAGGGCGGTGCAAAAGTTTTCAACAACATCCGTTTATTGACGGAAATGGTTGACTGGAAATTTTCAACTCTACTGTGCTTTTAAATGAACTAACATTTAGCGTACTATGTACTATACATACATATAAATAGACTATATACAGGGCTGCACAAGACGTTTGCATATTTTCTCGATTATTCATGGTAACAGCAGAAATTGGATTTTCAGATGCAATGCGTTTTCCATATTGTTCATTTAGACATCATCTTTCACCTAAATAAACTCTGAAGTTTTAATATAGTATTCTGAATGTGTCGGAAAGTGTTTCATTATCTATGCCGTACGCATGATTTTTTGTTCTTGTTATTCATTAAACAAGTGACAACCAAGGTCCTGATAGCATTAACAGAAGTTCATATAAATGAAAAAAAATATTTGAAAAGTTATTCAAATGAAGCTGTAATATGCACATTAAACAATAATACAGCAAAACAATATCGCTGGCTGTGGATGTATTGTAGTTTTTAATTTTCCATTAAATGTATGTTTCAATTAAAGCAGCAACAATATTAGAAGGATCAATTAACAGTATTAGGATGAGGTTTTACTTCCTTGGTCTTAAATTTACGTGAGTGAAAAAAAAAAAAAAAAGGGTTTCAAGGGGGAAAAGAGATCACCTTCGGACTTTTATCGTTATATTTGCTGATATTTTCTTTACAAATTTAATTTTTGCGTGCAAAAAGATTGAATAATACGCCTTGTGCGATGCGTTGTATCTACAGGTGAGTGCCTTGAAGTTAATATCGGGCGCCCATTTTTCTTTTGTCACAAGTATCTGAAACGAATTTGGTTGCCATGTAGGGTATATAAACTACATTTTACGGTATATGCCTGTTAAAATATCCTATAGTACATGCACTGTTTATCTAAATTGTAGTATATATACTGCTCACATTGCTGCTTGCACATGCATTGTAGTATTACAAAACAATAATGATAATAAATTAGACAGAACTAAGTAAGAAGAAAAAAAATACAGGGTTTGAAAATATTACCTTTTCTTACAAAACGATTGTCTATTTATGGTCATTCATGTTAAAAATTATTTTTAAGAAATAAGTTATTCCTTATCATACAATAAATATTTTTGATAAAATGAAATATATCGAATAATGCATTTTTTCACAGAATAATCTATTTACATTCAACAAAACAAAAACAGGTGTTATAGAAAAAATTAAATATTTTGCTAATTTCATATTGAATAGAAAATTAACACTTAACATCCTTATCACAAAACAGATGCTAATGTTTTATCCTTAGAAAAAGTCTTATCCCGTAATGAGGCATTTGGGTTTTGATAGTTGCTTTGAAAGAAAACATTCTGAAAGTAGAAAGATAAAGATTATATGTAACCCTAAGCATAAACGAAAGTATGTTATTGTTTGGGAAAGTAAATAGTAATATTTTATTTATTTCATTTTAATTTTGTGCAGTCAAAAGTTATGAAAAGTGGAATTCGTTCATGATAGGGAAAAAAGTATTGGCCTTGGATAGCCTTTAAGTATATGAAAGCTAAATTTACTTTGTTGATTCTGTTATTTATTTTAGGATTTTAGCGTCACATAATCATCTTAGAGTATCAGTTTTAGTATAAATTATATCAGGGTTCTGTTTTTTTCACTCCCATTTATCGTTAATAAGATAACCGGGTTTCTTTTGGTAAATGATGTTAAAAAACTTTTAAAGTAATTTGACTGCTGATAATCTTAACCGCATTTTTTTTTTCGAATGGAAAGGTATTCTTTTTATTGTAATAAAATATAGCATAAATAAAATATTTTTTTTTTTTCTTATTGAAAAAGGGAAGTAACCTAACTGCCACTATCTGAGGAATTTTCATTAAAAACATTTAATAAGAAAAAAGTATCTTGCACGAGCTCATCTGAAAATGAATAGCTTTCATTATAATGTATGTTAATATTGATTAAGTAGAGACTATACTGACATTCAAAACCAGTTCATGAGATTCTTATTTCAACTTCAGCCATGAGCCTCTAACTATTTCACAGATTGGCCGACGGCCTCTAGCCATTTCGCGAATTGACCGACTTTTGGCTTTGGCCGGAACATATACATCTATAAGCTGGTATTTGATATTTGCTTTGAAAGACAAAAGTAACTACTTCTGCAAGTAGAAAGATAAAGGTTATTTGTAACACTAAGCTTAAACGAATGGATATTACTGTTTGGGAAAGTAAAGAAGTTTTATTGTGTAAATGATTATACTGTTCGGTCTCCCTATAGTAATATTTTATTTATTTCATTTTAATTTTATGCAGTCAAAATTTATAAAAAAGAACATTTCCGTTCATGTAAAGAAAAAAGTCTTAGTCTTGGATAGCCTTGAAGAATATGAAAGCTGAATTTACTTCTAGTAAAATTTTAACAGTATTAAAGTTATTAAAATACGGCCTGAGTTTTGCATAAACCTAATATTACAATTGGTTTTAAAGTATACTGAGTACATAAATTACTCGTACATTCTACGGTATATATGCTTGTTAAAATAATTCAAAGTACATGTACTGTTTATCTAAATTTTAGTATATATACTGATCACCTCGCTACCCGCAGCTCATCTGTAAATGAATTGCTTTCATTAAAAATAATGTTAATATTGATTAAGTAGAAACTGTACTGACATTCAAAATTAGCTCATGAGCTTCTTATTTCAACTTTACCTACACGCTTCTAACTATTTCGCAGACTGGCCGACGGCCTCTAGCCATTTCGCAATCGCCGACAGCTTCTATCCATTTCGCGAACTGACCTGTTTCGGGCTTTGTCCGGAATATATATATTTATTAACCCTGTGATGATGTTATTAACATATCATCACATATCATTATTTATCCCCCTTGTAAAATTAAATTCCCCTTTTTACAATTCTAAATTTAATTGATACTTCTTTTCCTTTTCAAAAAGTATTTCTCTTTTGCGTTTAGTAAATTACATTCACTTTATACTCAAGTCTTACTCAAAACCGCCAATAAAATAAATCAAAAACAAAGCTACTCTCTCATCTTAAAAGCATCATTATGCTAACATACTTTCCTTCTGTTAATAAATATATTAAAAAAAAGATGATCTTTGACCATATGCTCGTTTCAGCAGTAACTTAAACACGCATTGTAATTCTCCGTTTGATAGTCAATACAAATGACTTTTGGGCCTGAGAGATATCCTGTTAATATTAAAATTGGCGCCTGACATCTGCTTTGCGTTAACTTTCCCATTGGCATATCTTATTATTCGTTAAAATTTCAGTTACTTAAGCTAATGAATCGTTGGGCTAATTTTGAATTCAAAAGGTCCATTAGGTGACGTATTCTTTGGGGTTGTAATTGCGCAAAGTTCAAAGATTTGCCTCTTAGAATTAAATCTTTTGGGCAGGACTCTATCTCTGTCCGCACTACTGTTAAGACGTAGCAGCATGTTTATCTCCTGTATTCCGGGGTCACCCGCGAGAATGTTATATTGCTCGCTTGACTTTAATAAAATGCCACATGCATATTTTGGATCCCTTAACTGAATCTCTTGTAGTACCTGAATTTTTGCATCCATGCAAAGTACCTTAAACTGATACGGCTGATTTGATACAGATAAAATGACTAGATAAAGTTAAAAATGCTATAAAAAGTGATAGAAAATCTTTATTAAGATTGACGATCGTTTCGTCGCACCAACGGCGACATTTTCAAAATCATTTATGATAGAAAATACTTTCGCAAAATATTTAAAAAAAAAAAAAAAAAAAATATTAAATTTATATTATCGCAAAATATTTTTTTTTAAATATTTTGCGAAAGTATTTTCTATCATAAATGATTTTGAAAATGTCGCCGTTGGTGCGACGAAACGATCGTCAATCTTAATAAAGATTTTCTATCACTTTTTATAGCATTTTTAACTTTATCTGTTTATAAGTGATTATTATACATGTGTTTATAAAATGACTATTTAAAATTTAAATTAATTTATCGTTAAAAGGATATATGAAATCAATAGCATAAACCCCTTAACGGTCGCATTAAATTACGGTTTAAAAATTGAGACTATTTATTGCCACAGGTTTTTTGAAAAAGAAATATTCACCTTGTTTAATGACAAGTAAAATGATACCAGAATAAAACGAATGACTCTATTTTATAAAACTGGTGGGGATCAAACAATCTGAATAAAAGATACAGCCCGTAAATATCACGGAAGCGAGAATTAAGGGGTTAAGTTAATGCAAAAATTTTGAAACATTTTAAGATCTAATTTCAATACCGGTAATATTTTAAAGCCTGATAATTTAAAAAATTACTTAAAGTTATCAGGCATTAAATTTTGCCGGTATTAAAATTATTAAAATACGGCAGAACTTTTGCATAAACCTAATATTAGAAATGGTTTTAAAGTATGCTGAGTAATATATATAAATTACATTTTACTGTATATATGCTTGTTAAAATAATTCGTAGTATATATACTCTTTATCTATATTTTAGTATGTATACTGATAACATGGCTACCTGCACATGCATTTACCGTAATATTAGGAAAAATAATATTAATTATAATAAAAAAGATAGAGGAAACTAAGGAAAAATGAAAAAAATATATATAAACAGTGTTTAAATATAATATTTCTTACAAAATTACTGTCTATTTATGTTCATTCATGTCAAAAAAATATTTTTTAGAAAATAAGTTACTCCGCATTATATAATAAATATTTTCATAAAAGGAAATATTTCGAATAATGCTTTTTTTTCACAGAATAATCTATTTGCATTCAAAAAAACACAGACATGTATTGCAGAAAAAATTTAATATTTTGCTAATTTTATATTGAATAGAAAATTAACACTCAGCATCCTTATTACAAAACAAATGCTAATATTTTATCCTTAGAAAAGTCTTATCCCGTAACAAGTTATTTGTGTTTTGATATTTGCTTTGAAAGAAAGAAGTAATTACTTCTGCAAGTAGAAAGATAAAGATTATATGTAACAGTAAGCATAAACGAAAGGATGTTACTGTTTGGGAAAATAAAGAAGTTTGATTGTGTAAATTATTGTACTGTTCGGTCTCCATATAGTAATAGTTTATTTATCCATTTTAATTTTGTGCAGTCAAAAAATATAAAAAGAGCAATTCGTTCATGAAAGGAGAAAAGTCTTGGCCTTGGATAGGAGAATTTGAAAGCTAAATTTATTTTGTTTATTCTGTTGTCTATTTTAGGTTTTTAGCGTCACAGAATCATCCTAGAGTAACAGTTTTTGTATTAATTACTTGTATATCAGAGTTTTGTCTTTTTCACTCCCATTTATCGTTAATAAGCTAATCGTGTTTCTTTTGGTAAATGATTTTAATTTACTTTTAAGATAACTTGACTGCTGATAATTTTAAACACAATTTTTTTCCAAATGAAAAGGTGTATTTTTATTGCAATAAAAGAAAGCATAAATAAAATATAATATTTTTTTTCTTAATGAAAAATGGAAGTAACCGAACTGCCACTATTTGAAGAAATTTCATAAAAAACATTTAATACGAAAAAAGTATCTTGCACGAGCTCATCTGCAAATGAATAGCTTTCATTATAATGAATGTTAATATTGATTAAGTAGAAACTATTCTGACATTCAAAACCAGTTCATGAGCTTCTTATTTCAACTTCAGCCATGAGCCTCTAACTGTTTCGCAGATTGGCCGACGGCCTCTAGCCATTTTGCGAACTGATCGATTTCGGGCTTTGGCCGGAACATATACAGTGGCGGTCAAAGTTGCCGCCCAGCATAAAATTTTTGGTTAATTTGTAAATATACCCATATGAAGAGGAATCTCAAAGTTATACTTATACACTTTATTGACATAACAGTTAAGAAATTGTTTATGGAATAAAAAATAAATATTAATAAATTTAATTGACAAAATTAATTGCAAAAGAAAACGCATGTTCTCAAACGTTTCCGGCTACCTTGGCAAATTTTGAAAAAAATGGTGTTATAAAAGAAAATAACAGTGATCAACAACATTTATAATTAGGATTTTGTATTCATACATTTTACAATAAGTACTGCGGCGCAGCAATGTGCCATTGATTCAATGAACGGTTGTAAATTGTCAATGTTAAGTTTTGTCCACGGTTCTTGCATTTTTTGTGAAAATACTGCTGAATTGGAATATTTATAATTCCACACCGGTTTTCAAGTTAGTTTCAATGATTTTCTATTGGATTCAGATCGCGTGATTGGGGTGCCCATTTTAAAAGCGGAATTTGTTTGTGCAAAATCCACTGCTTGACGAGCTTGCATGTATGCTTTCCGTCGTTATCATGATGAAACAAGTAGCTGCGACCACAATTTTTCCTCCAATAAGGCAGCAAAGGATCTTACAACATATCCTTATGCATTGCATTATTCATCTTGCTGCTGATTTCAAATAACGCACAGGCACATTTTTCAGAAAATGCTCCCCACAGTGTCCTCCGCTATGCTTCATTGTAGGAATAACATATCTCGCATCTTATATTTTGTTTTTAGGTAGCCGGTTGTAGCGTCTGTTATCACTTCCAAAAAGATTGAATGTCGTTTCATCGGAAAATAGTACTTTTTTCCAGTTTTCATTTGACCAGTCTTTGTATTCCTCGGCAAACGCCAGTCGAGCCCTCTGATTTTTTTTACTTATGAAAGGTTTTTTAACACCGACTGTTCCATAAGGTTCTACGTCATATAAGCGCCTTGACACTGTAGACCGACTTTTTTCAGCAATATTTTAACACCGTAAATCACGGGGAATTGCAGCGACATTTTTACGTGAGTCAACAACTGCTTTTCTTCTGATAATTCTGTCCACAAGAATAATGGTTTTCCGGTGTACCCCGGACTGTGGCAAGTTCCGAAGGCCATGACCACCTTTATATATTTTTTAAAATATCGTTCACAGCAAATTTTCCGATCGGCAACTTTGCCGCAATCTGACGAGAGGATTGTCCTTTTGGCGACAAACAAATCACACCTTTAGGAACAATAAATTGTTCAACTTTCCATTATTTAATTTCAAATACATTATTCACGTTGATTAATTAACAAACATAGAAAAAAAAAAGAAACGCTTTATCGATAGCAAAAATTAACAGATGACGAATGGCCGGAAACTTTAGCACATGCGAATTTCTAATCCCCCCCTCTTTGCATCCAATATCTTCAGTATCCAAACAAAATGATCACGTGGTCAGACTTAATTTGCTTATTCCTAACTTTTTGAGCAATTGTGCTTCTCCTTCGCTGAAACGTTCTGTCAAACAAAACGAAAAAACTAACTGGCCGGAAACTTTTGACTGCCACTATACATCTATAAGCTGATATTTGATATTTGCTTTGAAAGACAAAAATAACTACTTCTGCAAGTAGAAAGATAAAGATTATTTGTAACACTAAGCATAAACGAATGGATGTTACTGTTTGTGAAAGTAAAAAAAAATATTGTGTAAAGGATTGTACTGTTCGGTCTCCCTATAGTAATATTTTATTTATTTCTTTTTAATTTTATGCAGGCAAAAATTATAAAAATGAGCAATTCGTTCATGAAAGGAAAAAAAGTCCTGGTCTTGGATAGCCTTGAAGAATATGAAAGCTAAATTTGCTTTTATTAAAATTTTATCACTATTAAAGTTATTAAAATACGGCTGAACTTTTGCATAAACCTAATATTACAAATGGATTTAAAGTATACTGAGTATATAAATTACATTTTACGGTATATATGCTTGTTAAAATAATTCAAAGTACATGTACTGTTTATCTAAATTTTAGTATATATACTGATCATTTCGCTACCCGCACGTGCACCTGCCGCAATATTACAAAATAATAATAATAATAATAATAATAATAATAATAATAAAAAGAATTAAATTCAACTAAGGAAAAAAAATGTTACAGTGTTTATGGAGTCA
This sequence comes from Maratus speciosus, assembly GCA_963932465.1. Taxonomy (NCBI): domain Eukaryota; kingdom Metazoa; phylum Arthropoda; class Arachnida; order Araneae; family Salticidae; genus Maratus; species Maratus speciosus. The sequence continues at coordinate 132,511,356 of OZ010799.1, forward strand.
TTTGATTCTCCATGCAACGGTGGTTCAGGGGTTCGATGGCATTGTAAGATTAAAAAAAAAAAACTCCAACATTATACCTGAAAGAAAATGCAGTCAATGTTTATTCATTTTCAAATGAAAACAGACAATTCGTAAAAACATCATTCATGAATATATGTAAATATATAACTATCCGTGGCGAAGTGCTCCGTAACGTCAAAAAGAAAATAACAGCGACCCTTTATCGGACCTTATAGCACAGGGGTAGGGAAGCAACTGAACTTTTTTCGTATTGAATCACATGACTTGGTGTATTACATTATCGCCAATTTACAAAGTTTTTTGACAAAGGAATTACAGAGACAAAGCATTGGCGGCAGGTTTAGCAGAAAATAATGTGGCAGCCTCCCTTTCAGCACACACGCATGGGATTTAAAGCAACCCTACTGTATTTCATGAGTAAGAGCGCCATGAAGTCTCGATTTGTTTGCTTTAACAACAGATTGCGCTTAAATGTGATTGTGAATTCTTTAACGAATGTATGTGAAATGCAGAAGGCATATGTGCTAAGTTAAATGAAATATAATTTGAAACCGCATTTCCCATAAAATACTTTTTATTTTTTTCTTTATTTCTTTTTACCCGTCAAATTCTAATAGCCCGTACTTGTTCAAAGTAGATTTTCAGTAACGGGAGGTCGGAAACCGATATGTTGCAGAGAAAGCTGCCACAGTGTTTAAAAATTAGACAATCATTTTGTAAAAAGAGATATATTTATATTCATTCATGGTAAACATTATTTTTAAGGAAATAAGTTATTCAACATTATATAATAAATATGTTTATAAAATGAAATATTTCGATGCCTTTATTTCACAGAATAATCAATTTACATACAACAAAGCACAAACAATTATTACGGAAAAAAGTTAATTTTCTATTCAATATTAAATTAGCAAAATATTAACTCTCAACATCCTTATCACAAAACAAATGCTAATGTTTAATACATAGAAAAAGTATTATCCTGTAATGAGCCATTTGTGTTTTGATATTTGCTTTCAAAGAAAAAAGTAATTACTTCTGCAAGTGGAAAGATAAAGTTTATCTGTAACACTAAGCATAAAGAAAAGGATGTTACTGTTTTGGGGAATAAAAACTTTATTATGAAATTTATTCTGCAATTCTGTTTCCACACATTAATATATAATTTCTTTTATTTTAATTTTGTAACGTTAAAAATCATAAAAAGAGCAATTAATCCATGTAATGGAAAAATTACATTTTTTAGCCATTCAAGCACAAATTATCAATTTTAATATATTCATTGAAAGGAAGGATAACATGTACAATTACTAAACTATTTTATAAAAGCAAATGTTAAACTACAAATCTATGTTTATGCATTTTGCTTTGTACGTTCCAGCTTCAAAAATTTTAAAGCATAATTTTAGTTAGTTGAATCTTTTTTTTTTTCATTTTAATTGACAACTGATGGGAAAAACTATTTATTTAGGGAACGGGAAGAAGCTAACTATTTTTAATCTTACAAACTAATGTCTTGTAGTCTGATTGGAACTGTAAACATTTTTACTTTTAATACAGTAATGTGTGGTACATTTATTCCTTTTTGTTTGCAAAAGTTTAAAAACGTGCATTTTCACTGGGGTTCCCTATAAGCTTGGCATTTTTAAGTTTTAAAGTTAATTTTTTTTATAAACCCTTAGCTATTGTTAAAAGTAAAAAAAAAAAAAAAAAAAAAAAATATATATATATATATATATACTAATGTTTTGGGGTGTTCCTGTGGTTGTCGATCGGCCGATTATGCAGTTAAACTGTAATTTCCATCAAAATTTTATAGTGAAACAGCATGTCGTGTGCTTAGTACGAGAGCGTCTCACCTAGGTACACAACTGTTAATTTTAACAATATACTTTCTTGTAAAATGAATGATATGGAATGTCTTCTTGTTGGGAGGTACGTAAGTATAGAAAAGTACGTAATTCTCAATCTCCCGGTAATGATCAAACGATCAAAATTGTGGAGGACATGGTGGAACAATTAAAATGCCATAAATCATATAAGTTGACTGCTACTTATATTCTTACGGTTAGTTTTCTTTTTTAAGATCTAATAAAGCTCGAAAGAGTTCTAATGAAACTATTATAAAACATACACAATAATGAAAACAGGTCACTCTTAGTTAAAGATATACCCGATAATTAAACAGCACTTCCTTGCATTTTATAATATGATTGTCACCCCAACATGAACTAAGATTTAAATTAAAAATAACAACAAATACTTATTGATTTCAACAAAGGAATGAACGATGAAAGAAGCAGGTAAACTTTAAACAAATAAGCATTCAAATATTTACTTTAATATGAAACTTTTCCAGAAGCTAAACAATTTTAAATAATGAGCCTTATCTGAACACTTAGCTCACTATACAGGATGTTTCAAAATGTCATGTCCAAATGGCGCGTGTGAGTGTATCAGGTCATGAGGAATAAGAATTTCATAAGAACTGGAGGTCGAAAACGCGATCGTGAAGTGCATTTGTATCGTGACCGTGACGCAAAAATGATAACAAACTGTGTAAAAATACCTTTATTTTACAAAAAACTTAATCGAAGTACAAAATACAATAATTGATCAGGGAAAAATCATAGGCCTTCGTGAAGAAAGATTTTCCTATCGTGCAATAGCAAGGATCGGACACTAGGAAATCTGAGAGTGGACCCCAAACAGTGCCGTCAACGTGCGATGACAAACACATGATCCGCATGGCGCTGACGGACCGTACAGCTTCATCTAGATAGTTTTTAGCACATTGGTCAATTGCTACAGGTGTACCACTATCTGCATTGTCAGTTCGTCGACTTCTGCTGCACCGCGGACTGCGTGCAAGACCAACTCTATACAGCATTCCCCTTCCCCCAAACGATCTACGCCTGCGGCTGCAACAGGATCATGGACGTAGCGACTGGAATACAGATTGGCAACAAGTTGCTTTATCTGACAAATTCTGCTTTCATTTGTGGTACCAATGTGGCCGCATTCGTGTTAAACACGAAGACGGTGAACGATACCTTCCGGAGTGCATTATCGAACTTCATAGTGGACAAACAGCCAGTGTTATGGTCTGGGGTGCGACTGCACATCATGGACGATTGCAGCAGCTTCGAATTGTGCATAATCTGAACAGCAACATGTACATCAGTGAGCTGTTGATCCAGATGTCGTTCCTTTACCCCAAGGAATTCCTGGAGCTATTTTACACAGGATAATGCCCGCCAACATGTTGCAAGGATTGTTCAAGACTTCTTGTCAGTAGAACACATACAGCTTCCTTCCGTGGCCTGCGTATTCGCCGGATATGTCGACTATTGAACATGCGTGCGATTTCGTTGATCGGCGTCTCGCTCATGATCTTCGTCCTGCAGGTTCTACAGATGAATTTTGGGTACGCAAACAAAGAATATAGAACGCTTGTCCCCAGGCAGATATTCAAAATCTGTTTGACTTCATGGCATGCCGTATAGCAGCGCTTATTGCAGCGCGTGGCTGCTATACCAAATACGGATTTCGGATCATTAACATTGTTGTTTTGCTTTGAAAATGTAATTATTTGTTTGTACCAATATCAGTCGTGTGTGTATTAAATTTCATTTAATTCTGATGATTCCTTCATGGTACAGCAATTTTCACAAAGTAATTACAATTCATAAATTCACTCTTTTAGCACATCGCAGTAAATATTTTCCTCTTTTAATAAAGGTTATTTGGAATTTGTACAGATATTTTTGAATTCTTTGCATTTTTTTTTTTCTACAGCCCACATTACGTTGAAAATTAGAAGTTTTTTTTTTTTTTTTTTTTTTTTAATCAAATTAAATGATAAAGTATCAAAGGTTATCTATTTGATACGTTATCCATCTAATCTTATATTTTATATCCCTGTAATGTGTGACACTCGTTAATCGTTTTAAAAAAATGAAATATATTTTTTCAAATTAATTATTGAAGAAAGAAGGACACGCGATTTCTTTTCTGAAACGCAGCGAAAATTCAACGAGGAAGAAGTTGAAACTATGGTTTTCTAAGTGACCCTTTATTGTGAAAAAACTTCCATTTGCGGGGTTACCAGCTTGGTCATAAAAAAAAAAAGAAAAAGACATTGAAAATTCTTCCTTTAGAGATTCCGGTGTGAATTTGAAGTTTTTGCATTAAAAAAGACTAAACTGTCAATTCTTTTGCTTGACGACGCACGTATACTCGCAGGAACGTTTTATTTTTATTCCACGCATGGAAAGTGGTTCTTTGAAAAAAAGAAAAAAACGACCAGCGTAGCGAGATTTATTTAAAATAATCCCAGGAAAAGGCAAGATAAATTTAGGTATTTTTAAAGTTATTATTCCAAGCCCGGGTAGTGACGGGTGAGTCTGCTAATTATTTATACAAAACGCATTTAACCCCCTTACTGACAAGACCGTGTTAATACATTCACTAAGCTCCAGGTTTCACTGCAATACAAGCAATATTTAAAGTAATATAATTCTATCGATTTAATGTATTTTTAATACATTGAACAATGATTAATACTTCCAAGGATTGCATTCATATTCGTTATTAAGTTTTTTTTATAAAATGTTCAAAGTATCATTTTTTTAAGCATTTAAAACAAAATGCAGAAAAAACAACATTACAATTATGCCCTTTTCCAAGACAGTCGGAGGGTTAAAAGAAATTCCATTAAAAATTAATAATTCTAACATTCCCAGAAACGTTGAAAAGTTGCACGCAATTCCTTTAGAATGGAAAACTTATTGAATAGTTAATATGGTACGGTAACATCATTTGCAATAAAAGTGAGCTACTAGGTTGAGCAAAAAGTTCTGGGAAATTTGTGAAGTGTTGTTTTTATGCAAAAATTGACAACAAAAGCAACAAGGGCTGTTCTTTAAAGTAGAGACCATCATAGTCCACAACTTTTTGCCACCGTTCTGCCAGATTCCGGATTTACTAGCTAAGTTTGTCGCCGTTACAAGCACCTTCATCCTCATTAATCTCATCGATGGCTTTCAGAATCCTTTGGCCTTTTCTCCAATAATGCCGGATCAACACAGGCAAATCATACTGTTCAATAGGCATTTTGGAGCTAAAGCTCCTGAACACCTATAAATATACCACTAATACTTCTATATACGATACAAATTCTGGTAACTATTAGATTAAACATTTCCCAGAACTTTTTGATCAACCTAATATTAATAAGTTGTGCATTCTTTTAAGCATATTGTATACACTATAGATGTACAGAGTTCAGCAAGTGACTTACACAGAATGCCTTCATCACTTATTTAAAAAAGTGGTTTGAACGATAGAAACACTACTTATCTTCTACGTATTTGATGAGGGAAAGGTTTGTTTGCAAGAGATGCCGCGTTGGTATAACATTTGTATTTATTTCAAAATGCACATTGCGCTTTTGAGGTTACATAGCAATACCTCACAGTTCATTTGCTGGACGTAGAAATGCATACAGGTAGATATTAAAAATGTCCAAAGACAGCGAAAATAATTCAAAGTGGCTTTATAATTCTTGACAACGTTTCCAAGGATAGAAAGTAAATTGAATGATGAACCTCATACATTTTTATTTTTTGGGACGCTTGGTAAACAAGTGTGTGTCTAACACTTTCCCTTTTTTTAATGTCAAGTTTTATTTAATCAAGCTATGAGAATTGAAAACTCGCCAGAAAAAAAAAAAAAAAAAAAAGAAAGAAAGAAATAAAGAAATAAAAAATGCGTTACTTTAAAGCTAATGGGGCATAATTTAAATTTACAGATTTTTCATTCGCGCTTTTAATTGCTCAGTAAACTTATCAACAATAAACGGAATCAGATAGGAAATGATTAATAAAATTATTTATATTTAATGGCCGAAAAGGATTTCATCTGAGTGAATTATGACTTTTCTATTATACATAAATCTATAAAACCGTGTAATATGTATTTATTGAAAGTTTAAAATTGCGTAATATGTACAAGAGAAAAAGAGCTCTATATATTAGACAGGAATTGAAATGAATATCAAAGTAATTTAGGATGAGTTACAGAGGCTTGAATATTTATTTAAAAAACTGTTTATTTATAAAAAATTCAAGTCTCTGTGTGTGCCTCATATTTGCGGTTGGATTGCCTTATTGATCGTGGCCATGTTAGGCTTCCTATGGAGAAATCTGTATCAGTTTCCATAATGTGTAATTGTTGAAAGGTACTAATGGCAGCGGTACCACATTAATGCCTAAGATTGATCAACTTGGCAAAATATTGCCGAGTTGTAACTGCAAAATTTGAAGACAAAAATAAGTTGCCATATATGATGCTAACTGGGTGATAGCTGCCTAATTTGACGAAATTCCCATTGAAACCCATTAATCTTTCATAATCGAGCTCACTGCAATTTAATTTAAACTCCGTGCATTTAAGGGTTTTTTTCAAAATCTGAGAGTCAGAATTCAAAGTGTAATGTACTCTCTTAAAACAATTCAGCAATTTTAACTCCGACTGAGTGTATGTTCATTCCTTTCCAGTATTGAAAATGCATTTATCCTATAGGAATGGATTTCATCCATCTTGCGGAGTGGTTATTTTCATTCCTTTTTGATAAGCTGTTTTCACTCTTTTTTCGAATAAATTAATAGACAAAACGAGTGGCTACACTCATTATAGACAAGTCATTTTTAAACCCCTTTCTTGTAAAATTTAATAGGCAAAATAAGGAAAAGTTTCCCTCTTATTTTCAGAAATTATTTTTTTAATTTTGTTTTTTAACATATATAACTCCCCAGTTTGCAAAATGTATTATTTTTAAAACTCCGTTTTGTTTTATTTTAATCCAGATGCAGAAGAACAGTAGAAATTTTATTTTTTATTTCCGAAAGATAAATTAAATAATAATAATAATAATAATAATAATAATAATAATAATAATAAAAGATGGTTCACCGCTTACCAAGACAAGATTTTTACCTTGTCAGTATCCTGAAGTGCGCTGTTTTTACTTTATCTTTCTTATTATGATTTTTTTCTTTTTAATATTTTCACATTGTATATATAATTTTAACGCTATTAGTTTTAATGCGGAAATGTGGATTTCTTTAATTATTTCTGATATTATTATATCTTCTTAATAAATTTTGCTTATGACACAGATAAATAATTATAGAACATAGAATTCATGTGTTACATAACTGCAGACTTTTTTTTAAGTTAAACTTTTGAATATCAACGCAATGTGTATGTATAACACAAAAATAAAAATTCACAAAACATAATTTTAAAAAAAGTTCAAGCTAGTTGTGTCATAAGATAAATTAATAATATTTTTTACTAACCTGTTTTTTTCTGATACTTTTTTAAATTGTATTTTACATTTCGTACTATTTACATAATACTGTGTCAATTTAAAAAAATAATAAATAAAGTGTAGATGTGTACAACTATCTAAGTGAACACAATTTATTAAATATTTGTACTTACAGAAACATTAAAAAATATATAACTTATATAATAAGTTAATAATAATTTAATAATTTTTATTATCACGGGTTGTGTTCCGCAAATATTTCTGAGTATCATGAGCAAAGTAGTATATTAATAATCAATAATATAAGCACAAAATGATATATGTTTAATAATGTAAATACCAATTAGCGTAATTTTAAACAATTTTAATACGAGAAAACTACATATGTAAGCGCATTTTATTGATTATAAAAATTATGGATTAGATGCATTAAAAAAAAAGTAATTTAAGAAATTCATGTTTCCGGTTTAAAAGTAATAACGTTAAATAATGCAAAAAATCATATAATATACGATGTGAAAATACAACAAGGAATGGCGTAGGAATTACAAGAAAGATGAAGTAAAACAACGTACTTTACCTTAGAATTTTCAGTATTAATAAAATCCTAGAATCGCCGGTAGCCATCTTGGTTTTAGCTAGGAAACAAAAACGAAATTTATTCAGTTTTTGGTGATGATTGCCCCCCCCCCCCCCTGCTTACGTGGGCATAAGCCATCTCTCTCATTCTATACCATTTTTAAATCAACTAAATTATAGTTGTAATATTGTTTTAATCGTGTAACGCTAAGCTTTGACGCTTGAAACAAACAAGCTAATACCTTTTACAGGCTTTACGTTACATGATTTCAAACAATAGGGAAGCTTTTAAAATCGCTCTTTTAAAGATATTTTTCTGTTCCGATCTGAAATGAGCGGTTGTGGGATGCTACTCCTAAAAGGATGATTTGGCAAACCAGATTTTTATGGAAAACGTCTGTTTTTGATAAAACTCATATTCAGAAAGTACGAAAACACGCGTAAAACTTTTCCTTCTTTTGTTGAGTTAATACTTCGCTTTTTTGAATAAAGAGTGTACGTAAATGTACGTCTTTATATCTTCATACCGATGCTAATTATAAAACAACCGCAACTAGACGACTCTGTGCTATCTGATCTCTCAGCTGCCCGATTTTAATATGCTTTACATAGCCAGAAAAAAAACTACACTCTCGGTTCATTTTTTTAGTACAGAGGCTTTGGAGAAATAGAGAAAACTGCCTCGGCGAAGAAGGGAATTTGGCAGCATATTTCCTGTCAACCTGTTCACTGTTTTATTTCATATACTCGTACACACGCATTTTTGTCACCATTTATACAATTTATTTAACATAAATAATTCATTTATCTAATTTTATTCAGAAACAGAAGTACTTTGTACATAAAAAACAACAATAATATACATTTAATTAAAATACATACATAAACAAACAAAAAATGTCATCAAGTTTGTTTTCATAGCTTTTTATATCATTCGGCAACAAATCTCACTTTCTGATGCCCGAATTCCGCCAAGCTTTTTAAAAAAATGCCAGTGCCTCTATAGAGTAAAAGTACCAAATTCTCTATTATTTTGCAGTATCATCAAGGGGAGGGCAGGAGAACGAAAAGTTTTAATGTTAAATTTTAAATTTTCTATAAAGCACTGTAAGGCTAAAATTTTAAGAATAAAATAAATGTAAAATATGAGTAAAAAAGAGCTGTATGACTAAAAAATTTAAATAAATAAATGTTAAAAAAAAAAAAAAAAAACACTTGTTTTGCAATATTTACAAAAATGTAGAAAATATATATTTCTTTTTAAATACACAAAAAGCAGGAAATAATTTTTGGTCCAGAAAAGAAATTGGTTTATTTTCTCACGTCCAAGAAAAAAAAATGAAAGCGTGGGGGGGGGGGGGCAACTTTATATATATACGCATATACATACGTATATAATACAATATCACAAAAAAACTGAAATAAAACAAAAGTTAAATTACATTGACGCTCACGCTTTAATTTTTATTTTCTTCTATCTTTACAAGAAGAAAGTATTGGTTTCATGAAAATTTTCGAATTCCAGTTCTCGACGGATTTACACGTTTTATGAGTCAGAGATTCCAAAAAACATGTTTTTACAAAATGTCTGTCTGTGAGTCTGTCTGTCCGTCTGTCTGTCCGTCCGTCTGTCTGTCTGTATGTGACACAAATTTTGTGGGCGCTCTATTTCAAGAACTAATGGACGAAATTTCACAAAACTTCATATTTAGTTAGACCTTGATATAAACTGGAACTGATTAGTTTTTGGTGAAAATCGCCCAACAGGTGGCGCTGCTATGCGGTATTTTTAACGATTTCTGCAATAGCTGTATCTCAAGAACTACTGCACGGATTTTCATAAAACTTCAGATTCAGTTAGTCAAGGATATAGTTTGGTGCTGATTACTTTTTTGTGAAAATCGCCCAACAGGTGGCGCTGGTATGCTGCATTGTTCATGATTATTGCAATAGCTCTAACTCAAGAAAAAATGCACGAATTTTCATCAAACTTCAGATTCAGTTAGTCCCTGATATAAATTAGTGCTGCTTAATTTTTGGTGCAAATCGCCCAACAGGTGGCGCTGCTGTGCTGCATTTTTCACGATTTCCACAAGAGGTATATCTCAAGAACTATTGCACGGATTTTCATCAAACTTCAGATTTAGTCAGTCCTTGACATGAATTGATGTATAAATTAGTGCTGTTTAATTTTTGGTGTAAATCGCTCAACAGGTGGCGCTGCTATGCTGTATTTTTTGCGATTTCCGCAATAGCTTTATCTCAAGAACTAATGCTTGGATTTTCAACAAACTTTAGATTCAGGTATACCTTGATATCATTTAGTGCTGCTTACTTTTGGTGTAAATCGCTCAACAGGTGGCGCTGCTATGCTACATTTTTTCAGAATTTCCGCTATATCTCTATCTCAAGAACTAATGCGCGAATTTTCATCCAACTTCAAATTCAGATATACTTTGATATGAATTGATGCTAAATCGTTGTTATTTCTTGTACTATTTAAATGATTTAATTGACGTGATTTATATAGAAGAAAGTTTTGTGATGGCCACAACATACTAGTTTAAATTGGACATAAGAAAACAAAACAATTTCTTTTCTAGCTCAAAAAATTATTTTAAATTTTTAATGCATTTAAATATACACTATATGGCCATTAATGACCGGAAACTTTCAATTTTAGACATTTTGACGAATATTTAGAAATATACTTGACAGATTCTTCTGGAACTTCAAGATAAAAAAGAACATGTATGACCTCATATTTAAAAATGTCGATTTGATAAGGGTGACAATTAGGGGGCCAACAAAAAATCAAAGAGAAAAATAAACGGACATTATGCAGCGTGTGTATTCATTTATGTAAGAATACCACGTATATTAATAGAGATATAACGATTTATTTAAAAAAAATGAAAAAATTCTTGCATGATTTTTGCGTATAACATGCTGGGTTTTCAACCAAATTTAATGCCGGTTTTGGAAAATTTTGCAAAATATAGTAGAAATAATATAATGGAATGAAAATATAAATATTTTAAATATTTTAGGAAATATGAGCAGTTGTATGAAATAATTTTTATCTGCGCATGCGCGAACGATAACAAAAACCATTTTACATAATTTAGTAGTCGACTCTATGGAGTAACTTATTGAAAAAAATCCAATCAAATATCGTAAAAATTCAGAAAGATATCGGCGAGCAAATTTTTAGTTGTTCTCTAAACGCAGCTGAATGATAAAGGATTTTCCACAAATTGTCATTTTTTAGTAACTGACGTTCAGAAAAAAGTCAGTATTTAGTGGCTATTAACGAATAGATTTTGAAAAAATGCTTCGATTGAGATACTTCTTTTTATCATGGTATAGGCTCGTTCTGGTGGTTATCCAAGAAGAACTAAAGCAACAATATAAAATGAAAATTAAGAAAAAATTTAAATTAAAATTTTCAATTTGTGGACAATCCCTTATGATTTAGCTAGTTTTAGCGAGCAACTAAAAATTAGCTCACTTTAACGCCGATATCTTTCTGAATATTTACGATATTTGACTGGATTTTTTTAATAAGTTGCTCCATAGAGTTGGCTGTTAAATTATGTAAAAAGATCCTAGTTATCGTTCGCGCATGCGCAGATAAAAATTATTTCATGCAACTGCTCATATTTCCTAAAATATTTAATATATTTATATTCCAAATGCACTGTATTGTGTCTACTACATTTTGTCTATATTATTTGAAACTTGGCGTTAAATTTTTTTCAAAAACCCTGCATGTTATAAGCATAAAACATGTAAGAATTTTTCTTATTTAAAAAAAAAATCGCTCTATCTCTATTAATATACGTGCTATTCTTACACAACTGAGTATACACATTTTACAAAGTCTGTTTATTTATATTCTGTAGTGATAGATCATTTCGTGTATTTTATTTTACAGAGTGATCCCAAGTATTATTTTTTTTTGTTCACCCCCTAATTGTCCCTCTTGCCAAATCGACATTGATAAATATGAGGTCATACTTGTTCATTATAATTCTAAAATTCCAGAAGTATCTGTCAAGTATATTTCTAAATATTCGACAAAATGTCTAAAATTGAAAGTTGCCGGTCATTAATGGCCATATATATATATATATATATATATATATATTACAAAATTTAAAATTTTGCGCCAAGTTTAAAGTATTTTATGTAAATTTTCCTTTTTCAGTAATATTCCGTATATTATACGGGCTTATTAAATTAAAAACCCTAGTCTATTAATCTCTAAGATCTTAATTCATATTTATTCCAAATTGCGTAAATCTAAAAATGGCTCAATTATTTATATTTCTTTAATAAAACTTTTATTATTTAAATTCCTATTAAATTCCGCTATTAAATCCCAGTATATCATATTCCCCTTAAATCTTTATTTAACTGCTAAAATATTATTCCGTCTTAAAGAAAAAAACCTACTTATTTCAATTTATTCTTTTATTTAAAATATCCAGGTGTAATTAAAATATTTCGAAGATTAAGACTTTCGCAGACTTAAATTCATTTCTTTTATCGTCTGAAGAGGGAAAAAAGGGTTATTTTTGCATAATCTCGACTACAGATTTTAACATTTGTTTATGCTTTAGATATCTGGGGCGAGGATATAAGAATTTTCTAGAACAATCTTTTGAGGAGCGTATAAATACGGATGGCAGGAACCAGAGAGCGGCTGTGAGCTTAGAAGCTTTTTAGTTTTTAGCATGTTGAGGTGAACGTAGTGGATTGCAGTCGTGGCAGATTGGATATTCAATGTGACTGCTCGATGGAGGTAGGAAAATGGTGGATGAATACTGTTTATTATGTGTGTAGACTACGCAGTCAAGAGATGGAGTGTTTTTAAAACTAATTGTGAGATGAGAATAGACTTTATTCTTTTTACCATGGAAGGAGTGAGCATTTTCCCTAGATTCAACCGTGAGTGTGGAAATAAAGTGAATAATGTTTCAAGCGACTGCCTTGTGTTAATTCTTCATTTTTCTTTATTATTTTAGAACCAATCGGCTGCCGCCTGTGCTGTTTAGGAATGGAAACCCTCTTTTTTTTTTCGACAATACCAACTACTTACCGTCAAAACGTCATATATATATATACATTTATTTATTTCTACATTTTTATGAATGTTAACAAAAGCATAGCATTAAAAATACTTTTTTATTTATTTGAAATGAATGAGTAATGAATGAAATGAATTGATATGGATGAAATTTCCATTTATATTGTCATTTGAAATGACGATAAATAATTCAAAAGAAAAACATTTTCTACAGTCGGACTGGATTTAAAAGAACCGGTTTTTTCTCATGGACAACTAAATATATATAAGTATTTCAAGATGTAAAGAAGAAGGGCAGTTAAAAATGTATGTCGGAGATACTGAAGAGCAAGGTCAGCTTTTAAATAAGGAAAGAGTTAATACAAAAAGCATCGTATATAATGAAGTTTTGTAACTAAATGTTAATTTATCCTTAAATTGCATTTTTTACGTATTCATTATATATAGTTTTTCATAAATGTGTTATTTTCATCTATCACTGCGGAACAAGCGAGGAAAACTCATATTCTTGCACATGTGTTGTATTTATCTTTATATCACACATTCCGCCATTTCTTTCCAATATTAATACAATAACAAAGACAAGTGAGCGATTATAAATTAAATAGTTTCCTTTCTTTATTATTATTATTGTTATGAAATAATTTGACGAGAAAATCTATAGTTATTTATAGTGATGTTTTAATTTAGACAAGAAGTATTTATAGTGTTTTAGGAATGAAGCGGGATAGTAAATCTGGAATAAAAGAGTAGATATTCTACACTGTAAAAAAACCACTGTAAATTTGCCTGCACAACTCGATCATAGTTGAATGTACTGTACCTTTCTTTGGTTTCCTGACTATTTAAACATGGAAAATACAGTTGTTGCGTAAAATTAACAGTACAATGTACTGGCAATTTTGGACGCATTTGGACCACAGCACAAACTACTGGCGTCCAAATTGGCAGTACATTGTGCTGTTAACTTTACGCAACTACTGTATTTTCCATGTTTAAATAGTCAGGAAACCAAAGAAAGATACAGTACATTCAACTGTGATCAAGTTTGTGCGCGAGATGAACAGTACTTTGTACTGTAAAAATGTCGTTTTTTTACAGTGTAGAATGAATTTAATTTAGAAATATATGATTCTTTCATCATATCTTCTGAAGAAAGTCATTAAAACATTAAAAAGTACTTTTTTAAACGTATATTTTTTTATTTTTTACTAATTCACTTTAAGATAATTTGGAACTGAGATCGTATTTATGAATAAAACACAATTTTGTATACACAGTATTTTTTAAAAAAGTATCTAAGACTCTTAAAGCTTCAAAACTTTCGAAATTTTAATTTTTTTAGATGTCAAACTTCTATCTTTCCTGAACATTTTCAAATGACTGTTTGCTTGAATTTCCCATTAGAACAGACGTTATGACTATAAGAATTATACCCGACCAATAGCTGAAGTGTAGTTTCCAAAATTTTGAAGTTATTTTTCACCAAATGACGTTTTTGGGCATAACGCGCGTGATATCTCAAAAACGTCTGAATATTTTTTCACGAAAATTTCAAAACATATATTTCACGTTAGTCTGTATAAACTGAACCCAAAATTTATTTTTATTGTTAAAAAAAAAAAAAAAAAAAAAAAAAAAAAAAAAAAAAAAAATTCTTTCAGGTGATTATACTGTTGAAATTTAAAACATTTTGTTTTAACTAAATTCAACTTCGTATTTAAAATATAAAAATGCTTTAAATACAAATTTATTTAGGTTCAATGTAATTATTATAGCAATGGTGAACAAATTTGAACTTTTGCTCTGTCCTAAAACAGAAATTAGGTGTTTTTTACGTGGTTTTTTTTTGCTGATTCCAAATCTAGTTTTAGATTTACTCCAGCACGTCAAGTTTGAGAGATATTTGCATATTTCAATTTATGCAAATTTAGCAAATTTTTTACAATTATTTGCAAATTTAAGGTATAAAGCAATATCAGATAGGATTTTGTGTTTTATGTTATGATTACTACCTAATTTACTTCACAAAAACGTTGTTTCTGAGATTATACTGACATATGACTGTGAAATATTGTACCAAATTTACACATTTTTCATGTTTTTCTAATAATATTTCTTGACATTCAAATATTTCTGCCGCACGAGTACGCTAATATGTTTCTAAACCAGTTTTTTGAGCTGATTTCAAATCTTGTATCTGTTTTCTTCTATCACGTCTAGTTTTTGAAAAAAGTGAAATTTTAATTTTTGGTCAATAAAGCCAGAAATAGCTTTTTATGATACTTTGTATGATAAACTTCAACTAGTTAGGATAGATTCTACTACTTATTTTTTTTTTTTGATTATATAAATTTTTGATTATGTCTCTGATATAAATCTGACCCTGTTCAACTTCTTGTCAATGAATTACACACCCCTAAAAATCATCTTATATCAAACCTGTGTTAATACCGTGCAAAAGTAGAAATTCATCTTACTCAAAAACTAGACGTGACATAAGAAAACAGACAGCACATTTGAAATCAGCCTATAAATCTAGTCTAGAGAAACATTACGTCAATTATGTTGCAACTATTTTAAAGTTGATAGTGATGTATTCATTAAACCATTGAAAAATATGCAAATTAGGTTTAATAACTGATAAATACACGTTAAGAATATGCAAATCGTGACATTTATCTGAAGCAAATATTCAAGTAGTCATTCTCTTGAAAACGTAATTAGATGTGATATATATTGTATCTAAAATTTGCATAAAATAGCACAAAAAGCTTAAATTTGCATAAATTTAAATGTGCAAATTTCTCAAAACCTGGACCACTTAGAAAACGGTAAAGCACATTCAGAATCAGCGCCAAAAACTGATCTAGAATCAACTCATTTTAGTTCTAGGACAAAACCACTGTTGTGCAGTGTAATCTTAACTATAATTACTAGGTTCAAAAACTTTCATTCTAGTTGCAAAATTAATTTTGTAATCGTGTGCGTAAGCTGTTATACCAATTTTCTGCTCGACAAATGTCCGATAATTTGGAGCCCCTTGTAAATACTAATTCCGCATCTGCAATTTTATATATACATGAAACTAAAGAACATACTTATATCTTTTAATCCCAATAAAAATTGTGTGTTTAAATCATCTACATTTTAAGATATTAAATATTGAAATTTGTCTTTTTTTCAATTTTTTCAATTTTAAGAGTCCTGAGTCCCCTTAAGTGGACCAGGAAAGTTCTATATCCTCCAAGTTAAATTCAGAAACTTTATGTACCTTCTTCTCATAAATGGTAAAAGATAGAGGTCTAGATTTTTTTGAGCAGTTAAAATAATATGATTTACGCATTTTAACCGACCATTTTCTTTCTAAGTGAAACTCAAAATTAATTATTAATTATTTATTGAAAGTCATTTTTAAATTAGAATTTTTGGTAAGATTTCACTGCCTAAAATAAATAATTCTCAACAAATCATTAAATCCCTGTGTTAAAGTATACAATATAACATAATATACGTATTAAATAAAAATCTGAGATCTTACGTTTAATAGATATTGAAAAAAAACGGAACATAAATATGAAAACTCCAAGTTTTAAGAAAAAGTCAATTAAAGATTTAAATGGCCATTAAGCTGCGAAGTACTCTTATAAAGACTGAATAATTTCAACACTGTTTATTTATATATAAACATGTGTGACAAATCGTTGGAAAGATAAAAGTTTAAATTATTTATTGATTTAAAAAAGTAAAAATCGATTTTTTGATTGACTTTTGCTTTCCCGGTTCTCTTAAGGTAACTCCATAAACGCATTTAAATGTCTGATACTAAAATAATTCGTAAAGAAAAGTTTAAGATTGCGACAAAATACAGCTGTTAAAAGAAAGAAAAATACTCTGGTTTATTTACATAGAGATCTATCCTTACACTATGTCGAATAGAAAAAAGAAATTTAATTTTCGTTGTGCTATCTTTTCGACACATTGTAAATAAATATTTTTTCTTGCATTTGATTTAGTTTTCCTTTGACAGAATTGGATTATTTCAATGACGTTTATTTTTCCACTTAAAACTCATGGAAGAAGTTTTGAAGCTTCAGGCAGAAAATTTCGATCAGTAATGTTAAAATAAAGTTCTCTGTTATGAAAAAAATTCAAAAATATTACTGTCTGGAGAAATAAGATACAGTTTTTTGTTTCAATTTGTTTTTAATACTTAAAACAATCTTTAAGCATTTAGATTTTTTTAACTCAATTGGTTTCATTATTGATAATGGAATTACAACGTAGAAAACTCATAAGTGGGAAAAGCTCATACATCATGCATAATGATGAAATCCATTTGACTTATTTTTTTCAACAGTTGATGCTTTGGGCATAATTTTTTTTATTTTATGAACACTTACAGAACATTGCGTTTACGTGAAGGGTCAGAAATTTGAGTATATGAAGTATTTATAGCGTTTTAGGAATGAAACAGGATCGTAAATCTGGAATAAAAGAGTAGATAATTTAGAATGAATTTAATTTACAAATATATGATTCTTTCATCATATCTTCTGAAGAAAGTCATTAAAACATCATAAGATAATTTTTTAAACGTATATATATATATTTTTACTAATTCACTTTAAAATTATTTGGAATTGAGCTTGTACCTATTTATATAAAATCCAACTCTCTGTGTGTCCCTGACAATTCCGGTAGGATCGCCTCATTGGAATGAATACTTATTGAAAATTACTAATGCAGGGTTGCCACAGTAGCGCCAAATGTTGACCAACTTGGTGAAATATCGCTAAATTTGACGATATTTCGTCAAATTCGAACAAAATATGTTGTCATATATGAAGCCAACTTGGCAATAACTAACTAATTTGGCGAAATTCCCGTTTAAAACCATTAATATTTCATACTCGAGGTCACTGAAATTGAATTTAAACTATGTACTTTTAAGGGTTTTTTTTTCAAAACCCATGGGTGCGAATTTAAAGTGTAATATACGAAAACGTACGTCTTTACATCTCCATCCTGATGCTAGTAATAACATAACTGCCAATAATAGCGTTGTACTGCCTGAGCTCCTAACTGCCTGATTTTATTGTGCTTTAGGTACTTTTCCAGTATAGGGAATTTGGCGAGATAGAGAAAGTGAAATTCGGCAATATATTTTCTAGCAACTTATTCACTGTTTCATATATATAAGTAATTTTTTAATATTTATAGAATTTATTTAATATAAAGAAGCCATTCAACTATTTTTGCATACAAACTGAAGTAAATTGTATATAAAAATCAACAATAAGATAGATATAAACAAAATGTTTATAGATTATGTAAATAAACTTAAAAGTTCATTAATTTTGTATTCATAGCTGTTTATATCATTTGGCAAAAATTCTCACTTCTGAAGCCCAAATTATGACAAACTTAAGAAACGTACGCCAAGGTCCCTATACTGGAACAGTGCCGCACATTATATAGTCGGATACAAAAGTTAAATTCTCGGTACTTTTCTACTTTGGTGATACCTTGGTGAAGAAGGAAAATTGGCAAACATATTTTCGGGCAACTTATTCGCTGTTTCATTTCATACACACAAACATTTTTTTCAATATTTATACAATTTATTTAGCATAAAGAAGCCATATATCTAATTTTATAATAAAGACATGAAATGTAATCCTCAAAAAGTCTCAAATCCGCACAACACTTGGAAACAAGGTGTGCGGATTAGTGGTCTTCTACTGTATTACAGTTTTTCATAAATGAGTTTCGTTTTTAAAATCTGTTATTTTCATCTACCTCTGCGGAACAAGCTAGAAAAACTCATATTCATGCACATCTGTTGTATATACCTTTATCTCACATTCTATATCCCATTCATCATTCTATATCTACATCTCTCATTTATATATCTTTATCTCACATTATCATTTTTGAAAGGCTATCTTTCTAGTTTAAGAATAAAACACAATTTTGTATATACGATATTTGTTTTTAAGGTGACTGCATAAACACATTTAAATGTCTGATACTAAAATAATTCTTGAAGAAAAGTTTAAGATTGCAACAAAATACAGCAGTTAAAATACAGCAGTTAAAAGAAAGAAAAATGCTTTGGTTTATTTACTTAGAGATTTATTCTTACGCTATGTCGAATAGAAAAGCGAAATTTAATTTTCGCTGTGTTATCTTTTCGACACACTGTAAATAAATGTTTTTCTTGCATTTTGTTTTAGTTTTCCTTTGGCAGAATTGGATTATTTCAATGTCGTTTATTTTTCCACTGAAAAATCACCGAAGAAGTTTTGAAGCTTCAGGCAGAAAATTTCGATCAATAATGTTAAAAGAAAGTTCTCTGTTATGAAAAAAATTAAAAAATGTTACTGCCTGGAGAAATAAGATACAGTTTTTTGTTTCAATTTGTTTTTAATACTTAAAAAAGTCTATAAACATTTAGGTTTTTTAACTGTATTTGTTTCATTATTGATAATGGAATTACAATGTAGAAAACTCATAAGCGGGAAGTCTCATATATCATTGTATAATGATCACATCCATTCGACTTTTTCTTTTCAACAGTTGATAGGGGAGGTAGGGGAGTTTTGATACATAGGGAGGGTCGATACACTAACAATTTCTCTCAACAAATGGCATTAACAGCTATTATAACACATGTAAAGGCTTCTTTATTAGTAGAAACCATCATTAGCTGGACTTAGCAGAGAAGAACTGACAACGTTTCTTTTCTTTTAATTTTGAAGATTTTTGGAATGTCAATGTAATTTTTTTAAATATTGATTTTATTTCATAACTCTTATCATTGTGAAGATAATATCTTGCAATTTTTTTATTTGTAAAGAATATTCTTATGGTTAGTTTTACTTGAAAGCAGATTGGCATTTTTTAACTGCATTTATACAGAGTGATTGAAAATCCTATAAGGCGTGATAGGGAGAAATGGTACATTAGTACTGGGGAGAAATGATACACTTGTATATTTGAAATTTAATACTTTTTTTAAGTTACAAACTAATATAGGACTGTAATATTCATTTATTGTTTTACAGCAAGAGCTACTTAAATTGGTAAGGAAGATTAATTAGTAAAGCTTTTCCAAAACCATTTACTTAAACAAAAAGATTATTCGAGATTATGTAGGATAAATAGAAAAGCAGTGGGATTATGCACTATATTGCCATTAATGGCCGGCAATTTTCAATTTTAGACATTTTGTCGAATATTTAGAAATATACTTGTCAGATTCTTCTGGAATTTCAGGATTAAAAAGAACAGGTATGACCTCATATTTAGCAATGTCGATTTGATAAGGGGGGCAATTATGGGGCCAACAAAAAATCAAAGAAAAATTAATACTTGGGATCACCCTGTAAAATAAAATGCACGAAATGATCTATCGCTACTGAATATAAAAGATATAGCGATTTATTTAAAAAAAATTTTTAAATCTTGCATGTTTTTTTCTTATAACATACAGGGTTTTCAAGCAAATTTAACGCCGATTTCAGAAAAATTGACAAAATACAGTAGAAACAATATAGTGCAATTGAAATATAAATATATTAAATATTTTAGGAAATATGAGCAGTTGTATGAAATAATTTTTATCTGCGCATGCGCGAACGATAACAAGGATCATTTTACATAATTTAATAGTCAACTCTATGAGCAACTTATTAAAAAAAAATCTAGTCAAAATCGTAAAAATTCAGAAAGATATCGGCGTTAGAGTGAGCAAGTTTTTAGTAGTTCTCTAAAAGCAGCTGAATGATAAGGGATTTTACACAAATAGTCATTTTTAATTTTAATTTTTTTTTAATTTTCATTTTTTATTGATGCTTTAGTTCTTCTCTGATAACCACCAGAACGAGTCTATACCATGATCAAAAGAAGTATCAAAATCGAAGCCTTTTTTCCAAATCTACTCGTTGATAGTCTCTAAATACTAACTTTTTTCTGAAAATCAGTTAATAAAAAATGACAATTTGTGGAAAATCCCTTATCATTCAGCTGCTTTTAGAGAACAACTAAAAATTTGCTCACTCTAACACCGATGTCTTTCTGAATTTTTACGATATTTGACTAGATTTTTTTTATAAGTTGCTCCATAGAATTGACTATTAAACTATATAAAATTATCCTTGTTATCGTTCGCGCATGCGCAGATAAAAATTATTTCATACAACGGCTCATATTTCCTAAAATACTTAATATATTTATACTACAACTGCACTATACTGTTTCTACTATATTTTGTCAATTTTTCTGAAATCGGCGTTAAATTTGGTTGAAAACCCTGTGTGTTATTAGCAAAAAACATGCAAGAATTTTTTAATTTTTTAAAATAAATCGCTATATCTCTATTAATATAAGTGCTATTCTTACACAAAAGAATACACATATTGCACAATGTCTGTTTATTTATATTCGGTAGCGATAGATCATTTCGTGCATTTTATTTTACAGGGTGATCCCAAGTATTATTAATTTTCTTTGATTTTTTGTTGCCCCATAATTGTCCCCTTATCAAATCGACATTGCTAAATATGAGGTCATACCTGTTCTTTTTAATCCTGAAATTCCAGAAGAATCCGACAAGTATATTTCTAAATATTCGACAAAATGTCTAAAATTGAAAACTCCCGAGCATTAATGGCAATATAGTGTAGATGTTTAGTTCGTTTTGCTCGTCATGTAGAAGGAAAAATGTGTTAATGGCCGGAAAGGGAAAATGTTTCTATAATTGACGAAGGGCAAATTGAAAATCATTAAATCCACCCGACTTTACTTATCAAAATGATAGAGTTATTAGTTTTTCTTTTAACCATTTCCGGCGCGGTGGTATTTTATGAAACCACTTAATTTTAATTCCCAAACGCCACATTGACACCAGCAATTTGGTAAAATATTTTCCATTTAATATGAAAGTGAAATATAGCCCTTTTCTTATTATCCAATTAAATTTTTTGTTAAATTGCGGTGAAATTCATTTATTCAACCACTTTAGCATTGAAAATGCTTTGCCCCTGAAAGGGTTAAATAAAGCTTAAATGTGCTAATTTATGTTAAATTGTTTGCAAATCAGCAATGTTCACTTCATTTTTCCTTACAGTAAGATCTCTAGGGTTTTTTTCATTATTTATTTTCTAAAAAGTGTGTAAATAAGATCGTTTAAATATTTTTGTACTAAACATTTCTGAAACAAAAATATGTCAATGTCATTCCTTTTTAAATTGTACTAAAATTTTTCAAGATTTATCATAAAAAATTGTATGACACATAAACTGAATTGTCTGCATTTTTTTTTTTTTTTTATTTCACATAACAATGTATCAAATCTCCCTTGCTAGTGTATCAATCCTTCCCAGAAATTCGGAGATTTGATTCAATAGTAACCATTCAAAATAATTGGGATATATTTTTTGAATGAATATTTTTTAAATTCCCAATATTTTTAATAAATAGATAAAAGGTCACTTTATAAGAAATATGAAAAATTTGTTTAAAAATAGCTTTCTAAGGGTTGTAAAAAATTAATAAAATAAAAAGTGTATCATATCTCCCGACCTCCCCTACTTGTAACATGGGCATAATTTTTTTTACTTTATGAACATTTACAGTACGTTGCGTTTATATGAAGGGTCATAAATTAGGGTATCTGTTACGAATAATAGAGTATGTCAAAAAAAAATTCTCATAATTTTAACTCTAAATATTACAGAATAAATCTATTTACATCAAAGTTTCCGCTTATGATTTTCTACAGTAATCTTATGGTGGAATTTTCTTAGGGGCTGTTCACACATTTATTACTGTACAAAAATTAAAAATTTCAATACAAGACTTTATATTTTTTTCTTCATTTAATTTGATACGTTTTATTTCCTCTATACAATCTTCCAGTTCTCTATTTTAAATATGACAAAATACGAGTTAAAAATGTGTGTTCAGGCATTTAATGAAGACAATCTTATAACATAAAAGAATGAAATGTGAATATGTTATACTATATACATAAAATTCAAATTTGAATTTCGTTCCATCCGCTTATAATTTGAGTTTTGCTGAATGGCTTTTAATGAACTTTCATTTGTTATAACTAAAATGATTATCAATTTACTAAAAAAGCGCTTAAAAATTTATTTACTGTATCATTACATAAAATTTAAACCTTAAACGCATAGTGATGGAAATTTCCATGACTTTTTAGTTAACTTTTAATAAATAAATAAAGTTTTCGCAACCACTATATTTATGTAGAAATATTTATCCTTTAAAACTTACATAAATATGCTACTTAATAAAACTAAAAATCTTTCTTAAAATTCCTGGTGTATAGTCCTTAATATATGTTTTAAAAATACAATTCTAAAAGAAAAATTCACGAACTAAGGGTTAAAAACTTTGATATTAAAAACATATATATATATATAAATGTCATATTAACTCCGAGTTCTTTCGATCACACACGTGATCATTTTCAAGGGATAACTTTACAGGAATGTCGGTTTCACCGTGCTATTTATATAATAGTTTGGGAAAAGGGCCAGTCTGTTATATTTTGGGGGGAGGGGGGGTATATGAAATTTGAACGTTCCGAAGCTGAAGTGTTTGATATTTTCTAATTATTGAACCAAATCTCAGGTATGTCATAGGATAACACATCATAACGTACACTATTTCCTTTACTTAACATCTACAATGATTCTCTAATTTTTAAAGTATAATAATCTAATATAGGTATTATATCTTTTCCATTTTCGAAATCTATTTTTATATTCTGGCGTTGATTTAATCTTGAAAGTGCATAGATGTCATTTTAGTTATAATTGATAGTTATTTTAATTATATTAACTCAAGGAGAAATGTGGCATTCCGCTTTAAACATTTTGAGTTTTTACATTAGATAATAATCGATAGTTGCATTGTTAGTTAGACAATTTTTCATGGAAGATTTTAGCATATAAATATCGTCTACGTTATATAATTATGGAGAAAATTTCTAGAATCAGTTGAGCAATATTATGAATACTTAGCATTTTTAAATGGTTTTACTGGACGGATTCTGATGAAACTTGCATTATTAGTTATATATTTTTCATGGAAGGTTTTAGCCTTAACATATCGTTCTACATTGCTTAGTTATAAAATTATGGGAGAAAGATCTGTAATAAGGTGAAAACTATTTTGAAAAATTGGCATTTTCAAAATCTTCTACTGGTCAGGTTTTGATGAAACTTGAAATAGATATTTTTTCAGGCATGATGTTAGAATATTGCATATTTTTTCTAGTTACTTAGTTATAGCGTTATAGGGGAAATTTCTATAATTAGCTGAATCCGATTATGAAAGTCTAGCCTTTTTAAAAGATTCGTATGAGTGGATTTTGATAGAACATGAACTGTAATTTAGATAATTTTTCAGAAAATATTTTAATATGTAACATATTGTTCTACGTTCTTTCGGTGTAAAATTATGGGGTAATATCTATAATCAGGTGAACCCAATTATAAAAGATTAGATTTTTAAAAAGCATTAGTCGACGAAATGTAATGAGATTTGCATTGTTAGTTTTTTAGGGGTACGGGGTTAATATAATCTATCGTTCTTTAGAAAATCTTAATGTAAATGAACAACTAAAAAAGTGGGTCATTAACAGCGGAAAATTTGCCCAACACATTACAAAGTATAATTATTGCAACTGTGTTCGTATCATTTTCAATAATGTATAAGAAGTTTCTTGTTAAAGGTATATATTGTTTTGTAAAATAAGATCATATTCAACTAAATAATTTATTGGATTTAAGAAACCAACCAACGTAACGGGCGAAGCCTTCTAGTTATGTTATAAATTCCAATAAATAAATAGAACCATTAAATAACTTTTAAAAGTTACCCAATCCAAATTTGTTAATAGATATTCTCATGGTTGTCCCGAGCGACGGCTATCCACACATTAAGTCTTACCTTATACGTTTCTGATATACACTCTTTTATATTGGATTAATGGCACAGATATAAACAAGTTGGAAATTGCTCGTCAAACGTGGCAAATGAGGTGCGTTCGTACTGTAACTAGTTTTATAATTATTTTTTGCCCCCCTATATGCATATTTTTTTGCACTTCATAAGCGCATAGTTTGTAACATCATTAAAATGCACTTGCAATAGTTTTTTTCCCGTTTCCCGTAATGTAACAGAACACTTTTGACTGTCCCTGTACTTAAACTATACATCCGATTTTCATAAAATTTGAAATGGCTCGACAAAATTTTGCAACAATTATATATTTAAAATTTCAGACCATTCGGAAGGCTTTAACATCATTAAAATGCACTTACAATAATTTTTCCCATTGGCCGTAATGTAACGGAAAACTTTTGACTGTCCGTGAAATTAAACTATACATCCGATTTTCATAAAATTTAAAATGGCTCGACAAAATATTGCAAAAATTATGTATTTAAAATTTCAGAACATTCGGAAAGCTGTAACATCATTAAAAAGCAGTTGCAATAATTTTTCCCATTGGCCGTAATGTAAATAAAAACTTTTGCTGTCCCTGTAATTAAACTATATATCTGATTTTCATAAAATTTTAAATGGCTCGACAAAATTTTGCAACAATCATATATTTAAAATTTCAGACCATTCGGTTGGGTAGTTTTTGTTCTGTTATATGCGGACAGACACACAGGCAGACAGACGGACAGACAGACGGACAGAGAGACTGACTGAGCGACGACAAAAGGTGCTACGTATTTATATAATTACGAACGCACCTAAAAAAGAGATAAATCGAAAATAAAATATTGCATCCAGCATGTATTATGAAATCCTTCCAACACATACAGAATAATGTAATAAAAATTTACTGTTTATTAAGGTGAAATATGTCTAAAAAAACAATTTAGCAAATGCTTAAACCATTTGACAACCAATTTTCTGCAATTACCATCAATAGTCCGAGACATATCGATTTTTTTTGTGCCACCTTCTATATGATCCATAGATTTGTGTGTATAATACAATAAAGTCGGTTCAATTAAACGCATAGAAAAGTTGAAAATTCACATTTAGCAATTTCCGTAAATTAACGGAAATGTGCAGTCATGGAAAGAAAAGTAAACACCCCCTACTAACTCTACAACTACTTATAATAGAAGAAAGTTACTGGTATCAAACGATTGGAATTAAAGTCTAATTTTAAATGATGTATATAAAATTTGATTAGGGGCCATCTACAAATCAAACCCAGAACAAACTTTGTTTTTTCAATGACAACACTCAATTTTGACACTATATTTTTAATCTTCCGTTCAAACTGTGCATAGAAACGAAATTTCAAGTCATTTGAATATTAAGTTTTTGAATTATAAACATTCAAAATTCAGAGCTTCTAATGTTAAATCTTTTTTTCATATTTTTATCAATATCTCCTGAAATAATAATTCTAATGTGATAATTTTTTGTGTGGTTATGATACTAAAAAACCCAAACTTAATACATTGAATTTGTAATTTAAAATAATTTATAATATGAATTATGAATTATGAAATACATATTCGAAAAAAAAAATGAATTGCAACCTATAATTTATTTTGATGGATTATATTTATTATGCCTTTCTTTATGCGAATTCTCAATTTCAAATTTTTTCTTCTATGTAGTTTCCAAATTATGATTAAAAAACGGCAAAATGAAAATTTTAGGGCCGTCTATGATTTGCAGAAAAGCATAATTTGGGAAAAAATATTTTACTCATTTTATTGAAACTTTTGGGCCGGAAAAAGTCGAAACATATTAAACAAGGGAAATGGTCATATTGGCAAGAAATAATGCATTAACAGAAGTGACATAGCCATTCTGTAGCATTTCAAATATCGAGTACCAAACTTCAATTTGGATACAAACATAAAATATGCGCATTTTAAAATAAATTAATTTATCTGAATCTAATCGCACGAATTTCATAAAAATTTGCATTTAGGCAAATTGAAAGGGTGCATAATTTAACTATGGGGTCAAACTGGCGTATTGCTATTGAAAGAAACAAAGTGTGGGTTCGTTTTGATATGTAGATTACCCCTAAAATTCTTTATATAAATTTAAAAGTAAACTTTATTTCCAATCGTTTGGTACCAGTAACCTTCTTCTACAATAACATGTAGCAGAGTTACTAGGGAGCGTTTACCTTTTTTTCCCCACGAATGTATTTGAGATCTTTCATATAGGCGTATATAGTATATGATCTATAGAATTTATAAACACCTAGTAATATGAAAAAAAGTTAAATTTAAAACGCGTATTACAACTGAAAACGCCCTTCTAACAATTCTTCATAGACAGTACTTTTAGTTTTGTGTTTACCTGTAAATTAACGCTAATTTATATGAACACCAGATTGTAAAATACGTTTTTTGAAGTAAAATATAAGTTTCAATAGGTTTAAAAAAGTAAAAAAGTGTAATATCATTAAGACATATCTCAAACGATTTTTCCACCATAGGCCATAATGTAAATTATTTTGAATACCCCTGTAATTAAATAGTAAGTGCTACACAATTCCTTATCAACGCGAACATGGCATATAGTAAACCCCAATAACACATATCAGTTTCAAAGCAATCTAACTATATTTACGCGAGTTAGAATTAAGACAGACATACAGACAAACAGAATTCATTAACACTTTTTCATAATGTTGGGAATTGGTAAAAAGTAAACGTTATTTTCTGGTATCATTTAAGCGTAATACAGAGCAAAACTCATGAAGATATAGCAAGAGGATTAAAAAAAAAAAAGAAACAGGAAAAAATAAAGTTATATCAAGTACAGTATAAACAGTCTCAGCTTAAACAGAATTTAAAAAACATCGTAGATTTTAATACATGGTCAATAAATATAAAAGCCTATTTACACTTTATTTGCATAAAATATTTTTAACGAGGAAAAATAATAACGAAATAAAATATGTGGATTTTTTTAAAACACTTCACAACATAGTTGAAAATTGTTAATGTATTCGGTTTGTCAGTCTGTCCGTGCTCTAACTGAAGTAAATATATTCGGATCCCTATGTAACTGATATTTGATATTAAGCTGCACTATGGCTTATTCAGCATTGGAAATGAAGTATGTAACTTTTATAGTTCATTTACAGGGATACTCAAAAGAAACTCCGTTACATAACGGACAACGCGAAAAATCTTTTACGAGGTTTTTTAATGATGTAACTCTATTTCAAACAGATGGAAATTGATATGAATCAGTGAGGTGCACTACAATAGGCTTACTATCGAATATGGTGTACATAGCATTTCTCGTTCATTTGCAGGACACTCTAAAGTATTCGGTTACAGCACTGTCTATTATTAATAATTGCTGGAAGTGCGTTTCTAGTTGCAGTACGTTTTTTTAATTTTAACTAATTTTGTAACTATTTCTTTGTTTGTATAAATTCCATAAATCTTATACACGGTTGCATAAAATATCTCGAGTACATTTCCATTTAATGACGAAAATCGCTGTTCGAATTTTCAACTGTGCTATGCGTTCCCTAATTGAACTAAGTTTTATCATACTATCTGGTAAATATATGGAAATCTTTAGGTCATACACTCTAAAAAATAAATGTGTAAATTTACACAATGAAACAAATATACTGTTTATACGAAAACGATTTGTCTATATGTGTAAAGTAGCGTGTAAATTGCCAAATACACGCCTTGTGTGTCAATTTTATTTAATGACTAGCAAACCCCGCGGCTTTGCTCGCGTAATATTTGAAATATGCCAAGTGATATTTATATGTCTAATTTTTATTAAAAGGTACCAACTAAATTTTTATTTTATTAAAAGGTAATATTTTATTTTATTAAAAGGTACCTATTACTTTTAGGAATAATTTAAAAAAATTACTATTTAAAACACAATTTGATTAAACACCATTGTTACATTGCATAAGGCAGAAATGAGACTTAAATTAATAAAACGAAATAAATAATAATTTAGAAAATATTTTGAAACTTTTATGCTCAATTAATACGCTCATTTCAGTATTCATTTGAAGATTTGAATTTTTTAGAAACCATCTTCTTACATCTTAAAATTAACCATCATGTCAAACTCCAAGTCCTACCACCTCTCTCAACATAAAGGGCTATGTTGAAATAGGAACTGTCACCATTAATTTGCCAACATTAATTTTGAAATTGGTTTGTTACTTCCTAATATTCCACAGAAACGTAATTTAGAAAGCTTTTAAAGGCCTTTTTCAGAGCATTTGTTGTTCCTGTGAATCCCAGGTGGTAGAATCATCGACATAAAATATAGCCTGTGTAGGATCAGAGACTGTTACCATTGATTCGCAACTATTACTTTTATATTTGGTTTATATTTCCTCAAATAGCGTAGAAATCGTAATTTAGGACTTTTTTAGAATGCTTTTCGCACCTCCCCTTCACTTCACCCCTTTTTAATTCGAATTTATTTTCGACAGTCCTTCGAGGGCATTTATATTTTATAAGTAACTACCATGCCATATTTAAAGTTTCTAGCCTTTTCAGTATAACAGAAATCGCAACTTAGAAAGTTTTTAGCTACTGCAACCCTCTGGTGGTAGTGGCACAGACATAAAATATAGCTTATGTTTGAGCAGGTTCTATCACCCACAATTTGTTATCATTATTTTTTTAATCGGTTTGGTATTTGAAAAGATTACATAAAAATTGTAATTTAAAACGCTTTTCGCTCACTTCATCTTTTTAAATTTGAAATTTTCTTTCGACAGTTCATAGAAAGCAGTTGCATCTTGTAAGTAAATAGCATGCCATACTTCAAAGTGTTAGACCCTTCAGTTATACAAAAAACGCAAATTAGAACATGTTTTGCTTTTTCAACCCTCAGATGGTAGTGACAGCAACATAAAATATAACCTATGTTAAAGCAGGGACTGTCACCATTGATTTGCAACCATTACTTTTGAAATAGCTTTGGAATTTTCTGAGATTGAGTAGAAATCGCAATTTAGAAAGTTTTTAGAACGCTTTTCGCGCATTTTCACCCCTTTTTAAATTTCCATTTTTTTAAAACTGTTCTTAAAGATCATTTATATGTAATACATATGTACCTTGCCCAATTTTAAGTTGCTAGCCCCTACCGATCACAAAAATCGAAATTTGGAACGCTTTTTTGCTCCTGCAACGTCTAGGTGATAGTGATACCGACATAAAATAGCGTCTATGTTAGAGCAGAGGCTGTCAGCATCAATTTCTTAACATTACTTTTGAAATCAGTTTGATTCTTCCTGAGATATTGGTGACAAATCGGCATTTAGAACGTTTTTAGAACGCTTTTCGCTCATTTTGCTCCTGCATCTCCTCTTGGTTAGTGGAAACATATATAAAATATACCCTATCTTGGAGCAAGATCTGTCACCATCATTTTAACACCATTATATTTGAAATCGGTTCAGTATTTCCTGAGATTGCATCGAAATTGCAATTTAGAACTTTTTTACAACGCTTTTTGCGCATTTTGACCCGCCCCCCCTTTTAAATTTCAATTTTTTTGGGAAATGTCCTTAGAGATCATTGATATCATATAACTAACTACTTTTCTAAATTTCACGATTCAAGGACCTTCCGTCACGCAAAAACCGCAATTTAGAACGTTTTTCTCCTGCAGCCCATTTGGGGTAGTGGCACCGACATAAAACATAGCCTATGTTGGAGCAAGGATTTTCACCATCATTTTGACGCCATTATTTTTTAAATCGGTTTGGTATTTCCTGAGATTGTGTAGAAACTACCATTTAGAACGTTTTTTAGAACGCTTTTTAGAACGCTTTTCGCGCATTTTCACCCCTTTTAAATTTCGAATTGTTTAAGAACTGTTCTTAGAAATCCTTTATATCTAATAAGTAGCAGATACTTCAAATTTCATATTTCTAGGCCCATCAGTAACACATAAATCGCATTTTTAGAAAGTTTTTTGCTCCTACACCTCCTTTGGGGTAGTGGCACCGACATAAAACGTAGCCTATCTTGGAGCAAACGTTGTCACTATCATTTTGACACCAATATTTTTTAAATCGGTTTGGTATTTCCTGAGATTGTGTAGAAACTACCATTTAGAACGTTTTTTAGAACGCTTTTTGTGCATTTTCACCCCTTTTAAATTTCGAATTGTTTAAGAACTGTTCTTAGACACCATTTATATCTTATAAGTAACTAATATTCGAAATTTCATATTTCTAGGTCCTTCAGTAACGCAAAAATCGCATTTTTAGAACGTTTTTTGCTCCTGCACCCCATTTGGGGTAGTGGCACCGACATAAGATATAGCCTATGTTCTAAGTTGGGCGAACACCATCATTTTGATGCTATTACTTTTGGAATCGGTTCGGTAAATCCTGAGATTATGTGGAAACTACCATTTAGAACGTTTTTTAGAACATTTTTTGTGCAGTCTCACCCTTTTTAAATTTCGAATTGTTTAAGAACTGTTCTTAGACATCGTTTATATCTTATAAGTAACTAATATTCCAAATTTCATATTTCCAGGCCCTTCAGTAACACAAAAATCGCATTTTTAGAACGTTTTTTCTCCTGCAACCCCTTTGGGGTAGTAGCACCGACATAAAATATAGCCTATGTTCTAAGTTGGACTAACACCATCATTTTGATACCATTACTTTTGAAATCGGTTTGGTATTTCCTGAGATTATGTAGAAACTACCAGTTAGAACGTTTTTTAGAACGCTTTTTGTGCAGTTTCACCCCTTTTAAATTTCTAATTGTTTAAGAACTGTTCTTAGACACCATTTATATCTTATAAGTAACTAATATTCCAAATTTCTTATTTCTAGGCCCTTCAGTAACGCAAAAATCGCATTTTTAGAACGTTTTTTGCTCCTGCACCCCCTTTGGGGTAGTGGCACCGACATAAGATATAGCCTATGTTCTAAGTTGGGTGAACACCATCATTTTGATACCATTACTTTTGGAATCGGTTCGGTAGTTCCTGAGCTTATCTCCGACAAATAAACAATTTTTTCCTCTTTATAATATGAGTATAGATAACACATTAATCTGCTTAAGTGTGTAAAAGCGGTTATGAGATAACTCTAAAATACGCATTGTAAAGTGTAAATTGCACATGAGTACACATATACTTGTGTAATGTGCAAAAACGACAGCTTTTTGTATACAATAGTTATGTGTGTATAATTCTAGGAATATTTTATTTAAATTTACAAAAATGAAAATGATTATCAAGAAGAACAAAACGGTCTAAATGTAGCTAATTATAATGCTCAAAAAATAACCGAAAAGTTTTGAGTAGCTCCCGATTAAAAGATACATCAATAACAGCTGTTTCCTGTAAGATTTCGCATCTGTTGTTGCCGTCTTAAAGCAGCAGCGATAGCTTTTTTCGATTACATGGAATATGAAGAATATACAAAAATTTTTTATTTTAGCAGATTTTATTTGTTGCAATCCTGTTTTTGTAGTTCATTTAAGAAACTATTTAATCTTCAGAAAATATTTGAAAAGTTGTCTCACATATTTTCTGAGGAATACATATATCTTTAAGCATGTAAGGATATTTTTTTCGTTGATATAAACTACTTCATATGCAGAATTTACGACATATTTTACTTTAAAATGACTTAGCCTTTTGTAATCTTGTTTTTCTTGTTCATAAAATAAATTGTTTATTCAAGAGAAAATCTTTGAAAAGTTTTCCTATATATATTCTGTAGATTATGTATGTCTTAAAGCATGTAACATCTTTTTTTTTTTAACCGGAAGTAATGTATAACTTAAAAAATGCCATTACATTTTTAATATTTAATAATTTAATTGAAAAGTATTATTAAAAATTGCATTATTTATGAATTAAGTGCTAATACAAAAACTGAAGATGTGAAAAAAAAAATATTTTTTTTCTACGCTCTGAAACATAAATGCGTAAACTTAAACAGTAAAACAACTGTGCTGATTATACAAAAACGATTTGTCTATATTTTGTAATGTGGCGTGTACATTGCCAAATCGTTGCCAATTTGTGAGTTTCAAAATACACATTGTTCTGTGTATTTCACTGATAACTCATTAAGCTGATGAAGTGTGTAACAATATTATCAAATAACTCTGAAATACACAGTTTAATATGTAAATCACACGTGAGTACGCTAATCTATTGTAATATGGAAAAACGCTGGACTTTTCTATATAGCTTAACCTTTATAGTATCGGATGTAAATTGTGAAATAAATGCTTACAATGTCGCAAGATAAAACTGCATGAAGAATAAACTCATGTGCTTGGTGTGTTTGCTCTCCTTCTAGCAGTTTTATTTTAAAACCACAAAATAGTGTTCCTGTAATGTACAAGAATTCTGAAATTATATTTACTGCATACCATCTCTCTGTCAAAGCTGCTTTCAAGTCCTACAACAGCAATTTATGACAAAACCTTTTTAATCTGAATAAATACACTGCAAAATGAAATTTTTGTAAAATACGGAAATCGTGACACCCGTACTGTTTCTGTATTTTGTTGGATTTTCATCTGTCAATTTCAGTCATCACTTTTCAAAGATACATTTACATAAAGAGGGAAATTATCTCTTTAATTCACTCTACAATAAACAAGCAATACATACCTGAACGGGATACGAACTAAGGTACTTTCCAAAGCACCACTTTGATCATTCATCTACTATTACACAAGCCATGCTTTCAAGCAGTGTTCTCGCTGACTTTTGACCAACATTAGCGATTTGGCGAATAAGAAATAAAAAACAGTAGCCAAATGAAAAGAAATGTTATCAAAATAGATTCGGCGTGGAACACTGAAAAATCTATCTTTAGCCCCTTATTGTATGCATTTTTTGAATATATTCTAAAATAACCTAATTTTTTGTAATTATTCAAAACATAGAAATTTAACTATCCGCTACAGAAACTATTAAAAATAAATACATTCTAAATGCCTCCTAAATATGTAAATATTTCAGACATTCTTTTAGCAGTCTGAATAAAACAGCTATCTTTGATTTACCGTTGTGAAAATGTACACGAAAAATTGCTATGAGATTTCGACTGATAGAAAAAATTGACCGGCCAATAATACTTTACGTACAACTAATAATAGTATAGTTAATTTCAACACCAGAGAACAAAAGAATTCAGATATTTTCCCGATTATTTATCGGAATTCCTGCAATTGGGTTTTCAAGTATGTTATGTTGTTTCAAATGGTTTATTTAGAAATTACTTTTCACTTTATTAAAGGCTGAAGTTTTGTTGAAGTATTCTATATGTGTTGGAAAGTGTTTCATAATATACGCTTGACGCATCATTATTCATTCTTTTTTTTTGGTTTTTTAATCTGCAAGTGTTTTTGAAGATGAATTCGAATAAAAGTTAATTTATATTACCCTGCATACAGATGAAACACACACATGTGCGAAAGCATTTGAAACGTTAAAAGTTTTCGGTTATATATTTATTTTATGAATGCTTTAAAAGATTTCTTTTGTCTTTGTTTTCTTTGTCATGAAAAATTAAATTGCTGTTTGTGAAGGCAGAGCTTCCTTTTCACATATCACTTATTTACATTGCCTATTATTTACAAAGAGTTTTGTAATTTCCTGTTTTTGAAGAGAATATGTATTGAAAGTTCTTGAAACTTCAAAATTTCTACATTAAATAAAAATTTTCGGATGTTCTCCTTTTCTTTAAATTATACTATATTCATTTCTGTTCTTCCGGATGTTCTTTTTTTCTGCGATTTCTATATTCATTTCGACTCTTCCGGATGTTCCTGTTTCCTGTGATTACTAGGCGAATGATTTTTCCCCTAACATTAAGACTATTACAATTACTGCATAAATGTTCAGCTTGTATTTAATACTTTCCAACAGAGTTGAAAAGGTTTATGAATTCGATTTGTCTGTCTGTTTGTCTTTCTATTCATCCGTACTCTAACTCGTGTAAATATAGTCAATTTGCCATGAAATTGATGTGTGTTATTGTTGTTTACGGTGGTATGTCCAAATTGAAAATAAAGTATATAGAATTTACGGTATATTTACAGGGATATTAAAAAAAATTCGTTACGTTACGGTCTATGGGAAAAAATTGTTTGCGGTGTATTTTAATGATATCACACTATTTTAAGTATATTGAAATTTGCATATATCGCTTAGGTGTACTACAAAACGTCTGCTGTAGAAACTGATGTGCATATAATTTATCGTAACATTCATATTAATTTATCGTTCACACTAAAGTATATGGCTAAAGCCTGCAAAGAATAGCTGCTACAAATTTGTTTTGAGTTGTAATACGTGTTTTAAAATTTAACTACGTTTTTGCATATTATTTGGTATGTATACATTGTATAGATCATATACAGGTCTACACAAAAGATCTCAAATGCATTTCCGTTTATTGACATAAATTGCTGAATGAGAAATTTCAACTGTGTTATACGTTTAATTGAACTAACTTTTAGCATATTATGTATATCGGAAATCACCTCCATGGACATTTTCTTTGCGAATGAGGACTTTTGTTTTTGCCTTTTGGCAACAGTAATTATGTTATTTTTAGAACGAACGAAGAATGTTTTGAATTGAGCTGCGGGATTTTTTCCCCATCAAACATAATTATAGCGCATTCGATAATATTCAACTAATTATGTATATATGTAAATAGCTTTTTATATAACTTAAAGATAATATAAATAATATAAAATCCAAGAAATGTCCTCTTCATTTTGATATATCATCTCGCGAAATTCATTAGATGTCGAGTCTGGTTTAAATAATTATAATAACAGTTCTATAATTAAAGTAAATTCCGTTCTATATAATAATAGTTATAATAATAGTTTTGAATCAACGAAGGCGGCCTATCTTGGATCGGTAAGTATTTCTTGCTTACCTTTATAGATTTGCATGCCATAATATATTGTGTATCCGTCAATGTAATACATAATCTACTATAAGACAAAGTTATAAGAATACATTTTTTTAACATAGAAAATATTAGTTTGAATTTAAAAGTAGTTGTATGAGAAGAAATAACTCTATAATGTTTATTTAGCTGGGGGAAAAAAAGTTTGAATAATTTTTTGCTTCATGCCAATCGATTTTACGCAAACCCGCTGTTTCATAAATATCAGATCACCCTTTTATTATTTATAAAGCAGACGATTTTATTTTGAACTCAGAATTTAATTGTAACCCAGGGATGGTCCTATAATTTTGTAACAGTTCATTTTGACACTTTTTTGTTATATTGATGTTTTGTTTTCTCCGAATTAATTTTATTTGTGTAAGTTGCTACATTTTACTAAAAACTTGATGTACAAACATAGAATATTCTTTATTATTAAATATTTCTTTAATTATCTAAATAGCAAAATATGTTGTGGTCTTATACTTTTGTAACAGACTGTACATGTGAATCTATATATCATTTATAGAGCTGCACACAACAATTAGTATATTATTCGTACTATTCATGGTAATTGTAGAAATTAGATTTTCAAATGCCTTATGCATTTTCTAAATTGCTTATTTAAACATCTTCCACCTTATAGTCCAGGCAATAGGGAATTTTACCTAGCAAAATTAATGGTATTTCTGGAAATCGGCTTACTTTATGCTTTTTGGGTCGCTGAATCCGAATTTGTAACTTCCCACCAAAATTTCCCCCGGCAACTCCCCCAAATTTTGGTAAAAAGCCCCCCAATAAAGGTTTTTATTAAAAAAATCAATTTTTTTATTATTTTAGGGGGAAAATATCTAGAAATTCAGAAAGTAGACAAAATTTGCAACAAATTAGATATATGAGATTATGACTTAGGATGAAGGGGAAGGGGGGATCTGCGCCGGAACATGCTCGCGGTGCTGCGTGGACTAAGTTGTGCAATTCCACTTAACCACTCACACGTTTTCATTCGCCCTCCCATCTCCACCGACTTTCCCCGAACTTTCCTTATAAGGTTTACTTTAAGTTTTTTGGGTCGCTGAATCCGAATTTTTAACTTACCCCCAAAATTCCCCCACCCCCCAAAAACCTCCCAAAATATATGTTATTAACTTAAATTTCTTATTGTTTTAGGGGAAAAGCATTACGAAATTCAGAAACTAGACAAAATTAGCAACAAATAGGATATATGACATTATGACGTAGGATAAACGGAGAGAGAGGGGGCTGCCTCGGAACATTCCCCCGCTTTTCTCAAAAACCAAATTTTTTTCAAAAAATCAATTTTTTTTTTTTTGGGGGGGGGGGGGGGGTTCCGGGTGAAATTTTGGTGGGAAGTTACAAATTCGGATTCAGCGACCCAAAAAACATAAAGTGAATCGAAATCCAGAACTAGTATTAATTTTTCCAGGTAAAATCCCTGTTGCCTGGACTACATAACTTAGTGCACGTAGCGCCGCAGTGCATGTTCAGAGGCAGCCCCTATACGGTCTCTATTGCCTGGACTATTAATAAAGTGTAAAGTTTTATTACACTATTCTGAATGTGTTGGGAAGTGTTTCATAATCTCATCTGGACACATGATTTTTCGTTTCTGTGTTTAATCGATTTAGTTCAAATATGACTTCTAAGAGAGATTAAGAAATATTCAATCAACACAAGTCAAATAAATTAGAAAACATTTAAAATCTGTTGCTTGAAAACAGCTTTTTGCTCTCGCTTTTTGTTTGTTTTAAGCGTCGTTCTGATTTTTCTATCCCATAATTTTTCTGCTATGATTGAAATTTTTTTTACAGATTGTGAATAAAGCTTATATTTTAACATCTCATTCATTATTAAGGTATTTATTATTTTCAAAAAATCCTTTTAACAATTTTTTTAAAGAATATTTTTTGATTTTTTTGTTTTAAGAATATATCGATTGGAAGTATTGAAACTTTAAAGTTTAATTTCGAGCGAACGTTGCTATTTGCTTTTTTAACACTTTAAAATATGGTTGGGTCAATCCGTTTCAAGTGGTCCAAAAAATCATTTATTCGTTCCTTGACCATTTTTTAAAATCTGAAATTTTTTGTATAACAATACCAACATGATGGAAGTTCAAAATGACTATTATTTTAATTTTATTAATTTTTGTTTGTGCATGGCGGCCATCTTTGTTTCACTGTCTGCAGCAATTTTCTCGCAAGAAGGGTTTACGGAATTGTAAACAATTCATCGTTTATTTCTCCAATTCAAGTGCGGATTAAAGCAATTTGTACAGAATATATTGGGCTAAAAATTTGGTAATAGAGTAGTTTCCAAAACTATCTACTTATTGGTGAAATTTAAGCATAAAGTTTCAGTTTTTTCCAAAATTTGCCCGTTTACAAGAGGAAATTTTTCTAGCAAGGAAAACTGTGAACATAACATAATTTTTTTTAAAAAAATAGGCCGAAAGTACTTGTACTCACAGGCCAAGTTTTAGATCTGTGACTTGATTTCTCTTCGCTAAAAAAAAATCCATTTTTTTCAAAAATGTCAAAAATTCCACTTTTGAGGCTTTGATATCTCTGGTGGGGCACGAGATAAAAATCTGAAGTTCTGGTTTCTGAGAATATTATATGGTAGTGTTATGCACAGGAAATTTCAGGATGGAGATTTGACTACAAGCTGAGATATGGCAAGGGCAACATGTCAAAACAATACTGCCAAACTATTGTTTTGTTGTAGTAAGTATTTATCACAGGATGTCATTTAAATTTATTTTTTTATTATCTTTAAATAATAGTAACAGAAAATAAAGCCTTTTGTAAAGCTTAGCAATTAATTTAAAAATAATTATGCGTAAAGACTACATTTTGTATGGTTTCAGTAATTTTTGTTGTAAGTAATTTTAGTAGCTAAAAGAAACCTCAGCGCTTTTACATAAAGAAATAAAATATTTTTATTTAAGACCTGAGACAAAAACAGAACAGGGAAAGAGAAAAGCTGTTAATGTTGTCATACTTGTTGAGACATGATCAAACGTGTCAAAACGCATTCTTGCTTGTTGGTTTAAAAACCCCAATTTTGATCTTTCTCAAAAATTTATTTGTAGGAACCAAGTCTCTTGATAGCTTGATTGAAGATCTTGTCCCTGCTGGCTCATAGAAATAAACTTTGAAATCACTATGTGCCAGTTTCACTCCATTAATAATTCCTAACTTTCTTCTTATGCAAAAGTCATTTTTCTGCAGTATAAATTTTGAAAAGGCTTTGGATATCTTTTCTTTCTAAAAATTACTTGAGGCTTATGCATAGTAACATAGTATAATGTTTCATTTACAGGAACATACTTATGGTAGGAACAAGTTTCAGGGACTGGCAAGCAGCATTAAAATTGTGGTTTTTAAATTAACAAGCAAGAATGTGTTTTGACACGTTTGATCATGTGTCAACAAGTATGCCAATATTAACAGATTTTCTCATTCCCTATTCTGTTTTTGTCTCAGGTCTCGTATAAATTTTTTTCTTTATGTAACAGTGCCGAGGTTTCTTTTAGTTACTAAAATTACAATAAAAATTACAGAAACCATACAAAATGTAGGCCTTATTAGGCATAATTATTTTTTAAATTAATTGCTAAGCTTTGCAAAAGGCTTTATTTTCTGTTACTATTACTTAAAGATAATCAAAACTAGTCGGATGTACCAATCCCAAAACTTTCTTCTATCTCATACATGTTAATACTGGAAAATTCGCTCTCACACTGCCAAAATTAAACACCAATCTATGCCAATCATGAGGATTCTGAAAATATGAAATTCCGTGCATTAGGTCTTGAGATATGGCTATCTCTGAAATCGTATAAATTCAGCAAAATTCAGCATAGCAGCGCCACGTACTGGGTGCTTTACACCAAAAATCACCAAGCAACCACTTATGTCAAAGTCTAACTGAATCTGAAGTCTGGGGGAAAATCCGAATGTGAGTTTTGGAGATAGAGTTATTGCGAAAATTATGAAAATTCCAGCATAGCAGCGCCACCTATTGGACGATTAACACTGAAACCTAATCAGCAACAACATGCGTTAACATCTAACTAAATCTGAAGTTTGATGAAAATTCGTGCATTACTTTTTGAGATAGAGCTATTGTGGGAATCGTTCAAAATGCAGCACAACAACGCCACCTATTGAGCGATTTACACCAAC
Organism: Maratus speciosus; assembly: GCA_963932465.1. NCBI lineage: Eukaryota > Metazoa > Arthropoda > Arachnida > Araneae > Salticidae > Maratus > Maratus speciosus. Next base: position 132,551,594 of record OZ010799.1, read on the forward strand.
ACGTAATCAGCATCAAGCCATATCAAGGACTAACTGAATCTGAAGTTTCATGAAAATCCGTGCATTAGTTCTTGAGAAAGAGCCATTGCGTAAATCGTAAAAAAGGCAGCACAGCAGCGCCACCTGTTGAGTGATTTGCACCAAAAACTAATCAGCATCAATTTGTATCAGGGACTAACTGGTTATGAATTTTTATTGAATTCCGTGCATTAGTTCTTGAGATAGAGCGCCCAAAAAATTTGTGTCACATACAGACAGACTCACAGACAGACATTTTGTAAAAACATGTTTTTCGGGTTCTCTGACCCCTAAAACGTGTAAATCCGACGAAAACCGGAATTCGAAAATTTTCATGAATCCCATACTTTCTTCTTGTAAAGATAGAAGAAAGTAAAAATAAATTTAAATGACACTCTGTGATAAATACTTACCTGTGACTACAACAAACAATAGTTTGGCAGTATTGTTTTGACATGTTGCCCTTGCCATATCTCAGCTTGTAGTAAAATCTCCATCCTGAAATTCCTTGTGCATAACCTACCATATAATACTCTCAGAAACCAGAACTTCAGATTTTTATCTCGATAGAGATCGACCACAGATTTATAAAAGCCAAAAAAGTGCGATTTTTGACATTTTTGAAAAATTTAGAAATATTTTTAGCGAAGAGAAAGCAAGTCTTAGATCTGAAACTTGGCGTGTGAGTACAAGTACTTTCGGCCTATTTGTAAAAAAAAAAAATTATGTCGTGTTCACAGTTTTCCTTGCTAGAAAAATTTCCTCTTGTAAACGGACAAATTTTGGAAAAAAACTGAATATTTATGCTTAAATTTCACCAATAAGCAGTTAGGTTCGGAAACTACTTTATTACGAAATTTTTAGCCCAATTTATTCAGTACAAATTGCTTTAATCCGCACTTGAATTGGAGAAATAAACGATGAGTTATTTACAATTCCGTAAACCCTTCATGTGAGAAAATTGCTGCAGACGGTGAAACATAGATGGCCGCCATGCAGAAACAAAAATGAATAAAATTAAAAAAATAGTCATTTTGAATTTCCATCATGTTAAGGTTGTTGTACAAAAAAATTCAGATTTTTTAAAAATGGTCGAGCAACCAGTGCTGGACCACTTAAAATGGATTGACCCGGTTGTAAAATGTTTTTGACTTCAGTTTGTCTGATTGTCTATCTGGTCACCTCTATGTGTTCTAACTTTCGCACATATACATGGATTGTCATGTGATTTGTATGTGTTATTGAGTTTGACTGTAGCATTATCCTTTTTGAAAATAAAGTGTGAAGCTTTAGTTGTTCGCTTCTGCATTTTATAAGAAGTATTTGTAATTCGCCAACAGGGACACTGAAAAGAATTCCATTACATTATAATATATAAATCAAAATCGTTTGCTGTGTATTTAAATGATTTTACACAATTTTAAAAATAATGAAATTGATATACATTACTGAAATGCAGTAGAACATGTTTTCTATAGATTCTTCAATCCGTATAATTTGTCGTTTATTTACAGAGACAGTCAAAAGTATTCGGTTACAGAACTGGCCAAGAGAGATAATTACTGTCTGTCTGTTTTCAGCTGTGGTATTCATTTTGAAACTTAACTAATTTTTTCGCGTACAACGAGAAATATAGGTGATGTAGATACAGTGATGCAGAAAAAATACCTACATTGTCGGGTTTGGGCACTGGTTTCTGAAAATTCATTTTTAGATATTTGTGAGGTTCTTTTTTAATTATTTATTTAGATATCTCATTTTATTGTATAGAAAAATAAAGGATCTAAACAATATTTTAATAACGTTGGAAATTGCTTCATAATATGCCCATTATAATCCCAACAAACACCTGACTTCGGGCCGCATGGCGTATTCGTTGCGGCCAAGGTGAGTTAAGGCCATTTGTAGCCAAACAATACTGTGCCGTAAGTGACGCGCCGCTAATGACGGCAGCTATCACCAAACAGATTAGGGATCGGAAGCGAGAAAACAGTTGCGTTTATTTTACCGGTCAGTCATTGAGGGCAATTTCCGGCAAGCATTTAATGTATCCTCATCGTTTAGACAGTAGAGGGCTAATATTACCTACCCGGCATATTTATTTAAAGAGAGGAAATGTATTTTTTCTTCATTTAGTTATAGTTAAGTTAAAAGTTATAGTTAAAGCCATATATATTTTTTCATAAGCATAAAAATAGTTAATTCAATGCCAGTTACATGAAAACCAATGTTAAGAAAAACGGAAGAATTACAGAACAAATTTAGATTAAAAAAAAACAAACAACAACAAATAAATAAAATGTCAGTTACAAGTGCTATTTGTTTAATAATAATAATAATAATAAATAAATAAATAAGTTTGACTGTACATTTTTGCGAGAACGAAACACATATGTATATATGTATATATGAAGTACAAAGAAAGTCGCAAGCCAATGTTAAAACTATGAGTAGAGTTGAATTCAGGACGCTTTTCACCGGGAGGGATTTCTGCGGCTCTATGGGGGGGGGAGGGGGTTCATATTGACCATTAAAAACACAAAATCTCAAATCTTCCGGGGGAGGACATCTCATTGCTCTGGGGGGAATATCCCCCCCCCCCCCATCGCCACCTTCTGAATTCAACACTGTCTATGGTAGCGTTCTTTTCAAATTTGTAAAAATGAAAATAACTTTATAAAACAAAAATTCTGCAACCAAAGTCAGAAAAGTAAACACTAACCCGGTTAGAATTTAATCTCAGCTATTCAAAAATATATGACTTGAGAAATAAGTGAAATTTATTTATCATACTTTTAAGGACTTCTCATAAAAATATCCTCCATCCCTTCCCCCCAAAACAAATACCGCTTTCGTATCGCTAAGGCGGTAAAGCAAGGTCAAGGAGAATCTTTCCTAGAATTACTCTCCACCCCACCCAGCTTTGGATTTTTTTTGCCGCGTCATTCGTGCTATTTGTGTACGGTGATAACAACTACAAGCGGTCACTCATTTCACATTTCATTTCAATATATAGCATTGCATTGTACGTTTGCGTCCGTCCATAGGTATTGATTCGGTAAGTCTTTAAATTGTGTTTATTCATTGCAAATTTATTAATCGCAGAATCTATCTTTTGCATCATTTGATTTCAAAATTATTGTTTGATACTTATATTTTAGTTTTTCTGAATACGCAAGAATTTTTTACTCGTACATTTTGTATCTTTCGGTTAAATTACATTAAATAGTTTATTTTATTTTATAGTCTTTATGAATGCACAAGAATTTTATAAACATACATTTTGTAATCTTCGATAAAGTAAATTCTTATCAATAGTTATTTTTCTTTATTTAATTAATTTTATTAATTTTTAAGCGATTGCCTAAATAACTTTTAAACGTTATAATTATCGGTATTACTTTCTTTAAAATAGTTTGTATTAGTGCAAATATAAAAATGTGACTATTTGTGTACGGTTTATAAAAGAAAGGTGTTTTATTTTCTTCTACCAGGAGAAAATATTTAAGAATTTATACACGAGAAAATTTGATTAACTAAAATTTTAATGAAATTTAGAAATATCAAGATTAATTTAATATATTTTTTAAATCAGTATTAAACTATTATTTACATTTCTAATAATTATAAATAATTTTCAAGGATTTTGAAAAAGTTGATAATATCTCTAATAATTTTCTAATGTTTGTCTATTAAACTGCAAGAGAAATTTCTAAATATTATCTCATAAAAGCAAAATTTAAAAATATATGAGGAATATTATACTGTCATTTATTTACTATATAAACATTTAAACTTATTTTTATATAATATTTGAATGAAAAATTATGAGAAATGATGCAAAAATTTAGATTATAAGGATTTAATAAAACTTTGATGAATAAGCATAATCTAATAGATTTACCAACTAACCTGTGTAAAATATAGTGAAAGTCTAAGTAAAAATAATATCACAAACATGTCACAATTTAATATAAAGTATATAATAAACTATGTTAAAATCATGTATATTATTTAAGCATAAATTCGAAATTTATTCTTTAAAATAAAATACTTTTAAAAAGGTTAATTGAATGATAAAATGTTTTGGCCGGTTAAAAAAAAATCCTATAATTGTTTAGATATACTTATCAAGAAAATCAAGTTACTTTAACTTGAACTTTTTCAAAAATGTTCAAAATACAATATTTGATAATGAATTAATTGATTAGTTATTTCTTCATTTATATACTTTATAAATTTTTATGAAATGCAACAATTTAAATATGCATTGCATATAAATTTTGTAAATATGTAAGTGAAGAAATAAACAAATAAATGAATGCATTATGTGAAGTATTGTGTTTGGAATTTTTTTTGAAAAAGTTCAAAGTGAAAGAATTTGATTTTCTTGAAAAGCGTACCTAAATAATTATAAGATTTCTTTAATCCTGCAAAAATATTTTATCATTTAATTAGCCTGCTAAAAAGGTATTTTCTTTTATATAATAAATTTTGATTTATACCTAAACAATCATTATGGCACAACCGTGGCTAGTGATTACATTTTAAATAACCATAATAGGCTTTTTTGTGGGCAGGTTTGGGCTAAATTTAATTTATTACAACCATAAATGGTAGGACAAAGGCTAGCTTCTGGTTAGCTTTTATTTTTAATGGCCATTAAAATAATAATTGTGGGCAGTTTAAGGCTATCTAACACTTTTACTGAAAAGTTAGTGGCACGATTGAGGGCAACTTTTTGTACTTACGGCCAATTTTCTTGCGGCCTTATTGTGTCCAGCGTGACACTTTTTTTACGGAGCCGTAACTTTCATTGATAACGGGCCTCCATCGAACACTTTCGGCCAAGGCTAACGAACCCATCAGTGGCCCGAAAGTTGTGTGTTTGTTGGGATATCAATAGTTAAACTTCAAGATCGAAATAAGGAAAATAAAATAAAAGTATAGTTATTAGAATTATAAAAAATAATGGTACTTTTCGGTTAGCCAGGCTCCAGTGATATCTATGCATGTATATATACATATATATACACATATATGTACAAATATATATTCACAGAGACACATATATACTATATATACATATGCATGTATATATATTTGTATATGTATATACATATGTGCATATATACATGCATAGATAACACTGGCGCACGGCTAACCGAAAAGTACCAAAATTTTAATTTCCGCATATGGATTTTGTTTTCTATACAAAAAATTGTTTAACTGTACACAAAAGGGATTAAATTGTATCTTTTTAGTTAATATTTCGAAAGTTTCTTGTTTTACTGAAATACCTTCTGTGTGAAAAGTACCCGGAATTTACCGTTTAAAAGACGCCCGTAAAAGATATCACGACAATTTATTTTTCTTGTAATTTAGGACCACTGCGCCGAGCTACCAATGCGGAGATTTAGCACCATCTTACTTAGTGTCTTGACAGCAGATATTTTTTTAAACATACTTTAGAGTGATCGTGATTTTTAGAATGGAAAAATTAGTTCAACAAAGAGTTTGCCTTAAATTTTATCATCCAAACAAAATCCCGATTGCCGAATAACTGAAAATGTTGCAAAAGGCGCACGGTGAATCACGAATGCCAAAATTACAGGCATATGAATTGTATAAAGCATTTAGACCGGGAAGTTGCAACTCAGACAATCACCTCATCGAGTTCACGGCTGAAATTCCAGAATTAGTTAAAACTCGACTCACATATTAAAACGCAATTGGTCTGCAAAGTCATATCTTGGTGGAAAACGCCTGAAAACCCGATTTTAGCGGTTGACTCGTGGGTTTAATATTGTGTTTTCCTGCACGCAAAGGTATTAAACATGGAAGGCTGGTAGCAGGAAAACACAATAGTGAGCCTACGAGTCAACCGCTAAAATCGAGTTTTCAGATGTTTTCCACCAAGATATGACTTGGCAAACCAATTGCATTTTAATATGCGAATTGAGTTTTAACTAATCCTGGAATTTCGTCCGTGAACTTGATGAGGTGATTGTCTGTGCTGCCGGCTCCCGAGCTAATTCAAACAGGGTCGAAAAGTAGTAGTTGATTTTCCTCGTTCTGGTCGACCTCCAACGTCTACCAATGGCTCGAACATAGATGAAACCAAGAAGCTAGTGCTTGAAAATCGGCTTATGCGTCTTAGACAGTTGGCTCAAGATATCGCATATATACAGGGTCATCGAAAAATAATGCCTAGATTAAAAAAAAATCATAACATCGAAACCTTTTATGTTTAATGAGTAATTCTTTTACTACACGATAACTGGTGAACGCAAGTTTAGTTTTAGTTCACCAGAATTCGTTTGCATGTCTGTGTTATGCGCGGATTAGTTGCGTAGTCATGAAGGTCAGCCGACGCGCCAGACTGCAGCTGCTCAGTACGATGTTGACTGCCGCTGTACACTGCCTATTGAAGCACAAAAAGCACAGTGCGTGATTTGGTATGTGGCATCAAAGTCAATAGTCAGTGTACAGCGGCAATCAACATCGTACTGAGCACACTGTAAAAAAAAAATTCTAAAATGGAACAAAAAATGACCCAAATTGGGTTGTAAGATTGCTGGGTAGAGCAATGTTCTAAATTGGAAGTGTCTCTTTGTAACCCAAAATGGTTTTAAAAACTGTCTACTTTGGGTTTATAGCAGAACCCAAATTTGAATTCTGAGTTTATCCAAAATGGGTACCAGATAAACCTATTTTGGATATCTACCCATTTTGGATATCTCCAATTTGGATCCTGTAAGAAACCCAACTTAGAATCCAGTTAACCAAAATGGGTTAAAATTTCACTCTTTAATGGAAACTATGTACTCTAATTTAGGATCAGCAATAAACTTAAAATGGATACTTTTTATACCCATTTTGAGTTATAAAGAGACACTTTCCAATTTGGAACATTGCATTACCCAGCAATCTTACAACCCAATTTGGGTCCCTTTTTGCTCTATTTAAAAAGAAGAAAAAAATCCATAAGATATACTACAGATTCTGAAAATTTATAAAGCACAGCATTAAAATTTTACATTTTTGTAATGGAAAATATACTTTTTTTCAGCTGTCTAAATTGAAATCTTCATAGAAAAAGAATAAAAATTCTGAAGGCCAGTAAATTATAAGAAAATATACAATTTAATTAACCATATTAAATAGCTTTATAAAACAAATTTTTATAAACCAAACAATTTGAAAATTTACAAGATTTTGAACCCAGATAAAACACACAGAAAAATTAAGTAATAAAAACTTCTGTATAAAATAAAATGAAAATTTTTAAACTAAATGAAAATCTTTATTAAAAATTTTCAGGCTATAAAAATAGGTTTCACTTAGCAATCATTTAATTTAAATTGAGATTAAAGTTGAAAGGTAATTTTAGTTATTGATTTAAAGTTTTTAGTTATTATTTCTAGTCTTTCCATACTATATGACAAGATATTATTACAGATACTGTCAATGAAACTATATTTAGATTTTAAACAATGCCACATTTATCAACTGCTGAAAAAAGTAATATATATTATTTTTTTTTTTAAATCTCTTGCATTAACAAAAATATCAAGTAAGCAGTTTTAACACCACTGGATCAGTTAAACTATCATAAGCAAATTTTATTATTTGAAAACTGCATCCTACTCTGAAAGTAAAGCATGAACTTGAGAAGAGTACTTGTAAAAATTCTTAAAAATGAAAGAAAAATAAGGAAATATAAGCACTTTGTTACAAATGGAACCCAATTGCTGGTAAAAATATATAATATTTAAAAAGAAAATTTTTTCCTATGATCAATCACAAAGAAAGTAATCTTTGACATTTTTTTTTAATTCCTCAGCGATGCGTAACTTAAAATAATTTAAAAACAAGAGTATGCAATAAAAAAAAAAATCAGACTTGGTAAATGTATGTGCATTTTTTTTTTTTTTTAAACTTAGCAAAATAACCCGATCTCATTTCATTTACTCAAATACTGACTGAAGACGATAACAATAGAATAGAAAAACTCAAAAAGAGTTTAAAGCAGAATGTTACATTCACACTGCATTAATATAACTAAAATAATCCTAAATTTTCTAAAAAAGATGCTTAAAATTTATTTACTATTCCATTACAAATGAATTGGTCTTAAAAACTCAAAACCAGTGGTATTCAAAACAATGTAAAGAAAAGAAAGATGTTAATTAACACCGAGATCTAACGAGCACAAACATGATCATTTTCATGTAATTTTTCATGACAGCTATCCTTTCAAAGGACCTTGGAGTTAATATAAGGTCTTTCTTTTCTTTACATATGTTTTTAATATCAATGATTTTAAGTTTTTAAAATCCGTTTGATGTTAAGAATATTCACCATCATATTTGAAATTCAAAAAATTTTTAAGAATAATGGGACAGCAAATATAAATATATTAAATATTTAGTTGTGTATTTTTGTTCTGTTTAACTATAAAGAACAGAAAAAATAAATAAAAGTAACAATTATGCAGTAAAAGAATATTTATTTAAAACACAACTACAAGTCAAACTGTTTTAACAAACCATACATGTTGCTAGCAGCAACCAACTACCTTTATTAGGCATTTCTCTGAAAAAACTGCTACCTCATTGACATACCAGAACAGCACCTTACCCTTTTTTACATTCCAAATGCTATAAGACATGGGAGGGTGGCTTTTAACTGGAATGGCGTTGCCCACAGCAGTATTATCCTGTAATAATAATAATATTAATAGCAAATTTTACTGAACTAATTGCTAGTCATTATGTACATTTCATTGGACAAAAACAGAACAGCAGCAAAGTAATGATTAATGATACCTCAGTATTAAAAAAAAAAAAAAAAAGAAGAAGAAGATAAAATTTGAAAAAATTCCCCAAGTAAAAATTTTCTAGTTTACAAGGTTTTAAAACTATATATTTTAACACATTTAAGGAAACATTTTTTGAAAACTCACTACGTCAGCTTTGGAAGTCGGCTTATATTTAAAAAACAAATATATTTCAGACTAACCATAAAATCCTTATTTTTATTTTCCAAATTTGTTCACAAATAAATTATATTAACAATTTGTTATTTACATGTTCATAAGGACATATTGAGATCTCTACATAATATGAATAAAAATACTTTTGAATGACTTATATTAAATTATTTCAAAGTTTCCCATATCCTTGTAGAAAATCTTTTATTAAAAAAAAAAATCTGTACTTTTCAGCTAGCCGGGCGTCGATGTTATATATACATATACAAGGTGCATCGAAAATGCTTCAACAAACTTAGGGGGATGATAGTACTCATCAAGACGTAAAAAAATGCAGTGGAACATGGGGTCGCAAACCACTTATTGAGTCACAAATAGAGGGTGTTTCACCCTAACTCAAGTCAGCTTGTGTGTAATAATTTTGCGAAAAATTGAAATATTGCAATAAAAATGTGACGATATGTACCTTACTTTGTATGAAATGTGATAACATCACAAAAAAAGTGATAGAAGTTTCCATTATAAGCGCCAGCAGTATGCATTGGACGCTCCGCATTTTGGACAGTGATCATCAGTTCATACAGTATCATCGATTGTATGAGTACCCTGTTTTCCAGAACTTTTCGTGATGTTATCACATTTCATACAAAATAATGTACATATCGTTACATTTTTTTATTGCAATATTTCAATTTCTCGCAAAATTATTACACACAAGCTGACTTCAGTTAGGGTGAAACACCCTGTATTTGTGACCCAATAAGTGGTTTGCGACCCCATATTCCATTGTATTTTTTTTTTCGTCTTGATGAGTACTATCATCCCCCCTAAGTTTGTTGAAGCATTTCAGATACACCCTGTATATGTATATATACATATATGTGTGTGTGTGTATACGATATATATACATACACATGTATATATACAGGTAGGTATGCATACTATATATAACACTGGTGCCCGGCTAACTGAAAAGTACCAGAAAATCAAATAAGACAAATATTTTCCAATAGGTAAAAATATGCATTAATCGTTTAATATGTTTCACAATGTATTCAGTGTGTACCTGTACAATGATGTGTCAGCTGAGATTCTTTATATTTAATTTAGAATTTTTATTTTTAAATGTGCTATTTGATTAGGGTATAAAAAATCATTTTAAAAAATCGGATTTTTTTTATTTAAATGATTTTTTTAATTTAAATCGGATTTTATTATTTCTTTCCCCCATCGTTCAAATACTGAATAGCTACCAACAGTTTTAGGTTTCCAAAACAAACTTGTAATTGCACATGCAATCTGTGTTTTTGAACTTTAATTAATAAAATTATAATTATTAGTTTGTAATTACATAAATTATAAAAACTGCAAATTGGTGGTTTCATTGCATACAACGTTATATACCTACATTTATATTTTGTAATAATTATGTAACACTGAATTAAATACTAGTGATATTTACATTTATTAAAATTATTAATAATTGCATTTAATATTAAATTTCTTAACACAATTTAAAATTAATAATTATTAAACAATTAACTGTGTAATTAGAGACATAATACACATTTTTATGCCTTAATTACTAAGATAAATAATAATTTACTATTCATTCTAGAAAGTAAAGGACAGGATGCTAGTTGCAAAAAAGGGTATTATTTCATGAGGAAATGTAATAGTACTAATGCGTTTAGTAATTATATAAGAAAAAAAAATAGTATATAGCTTTAGTATAATAAATGTCATTAATTTTATGAATTACAAGTTGAAAAATACAATTAAATAACATTTTTCCCCCCTAAAGAAATAAAGATGATCATTTTTGCAAGGTCCTGGCCACTAGAAATACTGTTGAATTAGGAAGATTTTTGCGTGAAATCTCTGTCTACAACTACAGGTGAATTTCATTATTTTTAAAAAGTAAGGGTGCTTATTGGCAATTTCAAAAGAGGCAATTTGTGGTGCCCTAAAAAGACAGAGGAAAATTATAATTATTATAGCAATAAATAATTACAGAATTAATAAAAATTGCAAATAAGTTATTTCATTAGTTAATAGCACAAATAACAAAACTAACAAACATTATTTCCAGCTCATTTTGCATTTGTACATTTAATCACCCAAATCTATTGTTACACACATATGAATATACTACAACCCCCACCCCCCCACCCCACAAAAAAATGTTTTAACCCATTCATATACATATACAGAGTAAATCTAAAATCCTCAAAACATTAAACAGCAGCATTATTAGCAGGGCTGCGGAGTATGAGTTGGGCCCATTTTTGAGCGAAAGAGTCAGAGTCTGATCTGTTAAAATTCTAGGAGTCTGAGTGGAGTCGTCCATTTTACAAGCAGGGCCGTGTTGTCGGATTCGGGCCCATTTTTCATCGAGAGTCGGAGTCGTCCATTTTCCCCCACCAACTCCGCAGCCCTGATTATTAGCACTCAGTGCAAAATCTCAGCATCAGTGTTTCAAAACGTTTTGCCGACTTTTTAATCCATAACAATTTTCATTTGATGTATGCGAGTTCAAAAAAAAAAAAAAAAAAAACATAATTCAACGTTTACTGAAGAATCTCTTTCTCTGTTTAACATTTTATACCAGATGGTTCTTTTTCTCTTATACAATCCTTTTACAATAGCGGTTCAGGCGATGTCATTCTTTCATTCTTCTTTGGCTACAGTAACTATAAATTTATTATTGCAAAAATATAATGAGAAAATAACATTCTGGCTATTTTATTCTTTTACATGCAGAAATTTATTATATTTGCTGCGCTTATTTTGAATTCCGCTATACACTGACTATTGACTGACTCCACATACCAAATCACGCACTGTGCTTTTTGTGGCACAGTCAACATTGTACTGAGCAGCTGCAGTCTGGCATGTCGGCTGACCTTGACGACTGTGCAACTAATCCGCGCATAACACAGACACGTAAACGAATTCTGGTGAACAAAAACCAAACTTGCGTTCAACAATTATCGTGTAGTGAAAGTATTACTCATTTAACATAAAAGGTTTCGATGTTATTTATTTTTTTTTTAATCTAGGCATTTGTCGGTGACCCTGTATTATATACACATGTACATATATCAATCAAGCAATTCATATTTTAGCATACATAATTTTTTCAGAGATTCACAAATTTTAAGAGTTTATTTTAGGCATATTGAGCATGACACTGTACTGTGCGATTTTCAAAGAAGACTTATGACATTTTAAGTATACCATGCCAGGGGTCGATGCAGGTTTTTATTCTTGGGGCCCCTTTTGTGAAAGGTATAAGTTATTTTTGTGAATTTTATTATACTTTTGTGAAAAGTAACATTTTGTAACGAAAGTTTAAATCCAGTTACTGAAATTCGAAGCAAGAATTTATTAACAAAATCTTCTTTAAATCCCCTTGCTAAACTTTGTTTTTCATGACCTGGTTTTGTTTACAGATTTCACATTTTAAAACAGTTTATATGAAAAAGAATTTTACGAAGGGGCCCATTTTATTGAATTTATTTTTGTGAAGGTGCCCATTTTATTTAATTTATTTTTGTGAAGGAGCCCATTTTATTTAATTTATTTTTGTGAAGGGGCCTATTTTATTAAATAGATTTTTGTGAAAGGGCCCTCGACAGGCCCCAAATTTTGCGTGGATCGACCCCTGCATGCAATTTTTAAAATGTGTCAGATTTTCCTCAGATCCCAACTTTTTAAAATATACGAAGTAACATCTCAACTTTACTACGTTCATGATCATCAATGGTAAAAGTTGCCTAACTAAGTAGCTTTTTGCAGAGGGGGGGGGTCACTTTTGCAATATCAGCCAGATGAATTTTTTTAACATAAATTTTTTTAATACTTTATATCCTGATTTTCATCTTCAAAGCTCCCCACCCCCCTCCCCCGTTGCATTGTATAAAAGTATAACATTTTTTATCCTGTTTTTTTTCCGTCAAAGCCACCCCCCCCCCCCACCACCACCACCAAAAGTCCCATGGATATAAAAGCATGTCCTAGTCAATACAGAAAATCTCCGAGTATTAGATATAACTAAATGGAAATGGGCTTAATGATTTCTATATCTTGTACTTATATTATGACTAAATTTTATCTTTTATGATAAAATAAAGTGATTAAACAATTTTGCTAGAAAAGGTCCTTAAGGATACAAAGAAAATTTTAATATCAATCAAGAATCTCCACTGAACTAAAATCGGTTTTGAGACTAAAGGTCTTGGAACCATGCCAACCCCCCCTCCCCCCGATCCATGCAGCAGTATTTTCTTTAAACAAACATTTTTATAAGTAGTACTTCTAAATGAAGTTTCTATTCATTCATAACTTGAAAGTACCTTACTAAATATTTCACATTCTCCCCCTCCCCCAAAATCAGATTTTAGAGCCAATAGACTCCCAATGATTTGATAAATTTAGCAGCATCACTTATCTTAATATATTATCTCGTTAAAAATAAATAACATGGAAAGTAACCAAATGAAAAAAATAAATAAGTGTCTCATACCATATGATTATTCCTGGTATATGATGTACACATGGTTACCTAATCCCATTTATAGGTTTTTTGTCATGGGGCTAAAACGTTCAGTCCTCTTTAAATAATGTCTCGAACACTCAATAGCATCTTTCCATTTCTTAATCAATGTTTCTTCAGGGGGCATTTACTAATTTTTTGAATTTCGAAAGCAAACAGCAGCTACAAAAAAAAATGTAAAATATGAAAAACATCATAAAAAACAAATTTTTCGCTTTTTTTTCTGAAACACATTTGTCAAAAAACTTAAATTTACTCAACACACAATTTAAAGCTTACAATTAATTAACCTTATTTTACTTTTGTATTTTGTGGAAACAAATTTGCTTCATTTTTTTTCAATCAACAAAAGTTCTAATTGCTTTTGTTAAAATAAAATTAACTTTAAAATATTTTTCAATAAAAAAATGTTTCTTAAAATTAATCAGCAAGGAATGAACGAGAAAAAACAAACAAAAAATATTGATGCTCATAATTATATTGCACTAATAAAAAATTGGTTACCTCTACAGGCACTCATAATTATCTCATAATTTAAAAAAACATCCACCGTTTTTTTATGGCTTTCATTTATTTTTGAAAAATGAATTGTTCATAAAATACTATAAAGCTTTTTATTACTTATTTAGGTATATATAATGCATTAATTAACATCCTTTAGCAATGTAAAAAACAGTTTTACAGTTGTATACAGTCAACTCTGTGAAATCCGCACACTTAGGGACCGAGGGTTTAGTGGATTATACATTTTAGTGGATTATAGATCATCCCTTTGTTTACATTTTATTTTTTAAAGTCTGACTATAAATTAGAAACAACTGTTCAAAAATTACAATTACAATGGACAAGAAAAACATAATGCAACATTGGTTTAATAAATTTAAAAATTAAGATTAAAGAAAAGTTAAATTAAATACAATTGTTACTGACTATTCATTATTTTAAACATTGCCACAACACAACGGTAGTTTTGGTCTGTTGTCAATAATTTTTTTCTGTAGTCTATGAGCATTCATTACTTTTTGATCCAAGATAAAATTTTGTTACTTAAGGCAATTTAAATATTTATATCCAAATTCATATTTAAATATTTATTCATTGTAAAATTGATAAAGTACCAAATTTAGCTTTTGAGTTGAACTTTTAATGACAATTTTCATTGTTAACATTCCAACATGTAGCGCGGATAACAGACATTTGCGGATTATACATCGGCGAATTTCACAGAGTTGACTGTATTAGCAGAGTTTCCCGCAGGTTTAAAAAAGGGCAGGGTGCTGCTTGTGAGAAAAGGGCACAGTTTAAATTCTTAAAGGCATTTTTTGACATTTTTAATGACATTCTTTTGATTTTTAAAAAAACTTTTTAATATTTAATAGACAACACTATTTTAAAGACAGCAATGAGTCAATTTTTAATATACAAGTAATTTTTTAATAAACAAAGGAGTAAAGGCACTTTTTTCAGGTTGGGGCAACAAGTGAGCTAATTTTATATATGAGGGTCAAGAGGGGTGCTATTATGTAAACCTAAGGGCAACCAGGGTGCAGCACCCTCTTCAAACTGTCTGGGAGAAACTCTGATATTAGAATCGTGTAATAAAATATTTACAAATACCAAAATATGTGTTTCACGGTTTTCACTTTTTATTAAATATAAGGTTTTAAAAATATCAAAATGTAGCTTGTAGCACATTTATAGGTGTCGATGCTGCACATATTCATTACATTGCTTATAAAGATAAAGTTAATTATGAATAAAAAATTGTAATCTCATAATTTCAAAAAGCGACCACCTTTTTTATTCTGTCTTACATTTATTTTTGAAAAATAAAATCATATAAAGCTTTCTATTACTTATTTATTACTTATTTCTATTACTTAATATATATTGCATTATTAAACATGCTTCAGCAATGTAAAAAACAGTTTTACAGTTGTATATCTGAATCCTGTAATAATATATTTACAAATACCAAAAATTGTGTTTCACGGTTTTTACTTTTTATCAAATATAATGGTTTAAAAATATCAAAATGTAGCTTCTAGCATATTTATAGGTGTCTATGCTGCAGATATTCATTACATTGCTTATAAAGATAAAGTTAATTATGAATAAAAAATTGTAATCTCATAATTTCAAAAAGCGACCACCTTTTTTATTCTGGTTTACATTTATTTTTGAAAAATGAATCGTTTATAAAATCATATAAAGCTTTCTGTTACTTATTTATTACTTACTATTACTTATTTCTATTACTTAATATATACTGCATTATTAAACATGCTTCAGCAATGTAAAAAACAGTTTTAAAGTTATATATCTGAATCCTGTAATAATATATTTACAAATACCAAAAATTGTGTTTCACGGTTATTACTTTTTATCAAATATAATGGTTTAAAAATATCAAAATGTAGTTTCTAGCATATTTATAGGTGTCTATGCTGCAGATATTCATTACATTGCTTATAAAGATAAAGTTAATTATGAATAAAAAATTGTAATCTCATAATTTTAAAAAGCGACCACATTTTTTATCCTGGTTTACATTTATTTTTGAAAAATGAATTACTTATAAAATCATATAAATCTTTTTATTACTTATTTAGCTCTATATATTGCATTATTAAACATGCTTCAGCATCATAAAAAACAGTTTTACAGTTGTATATCTGAATCGTGTAATAGTATATTTACAAATACCAAAAATTGTGTTTCACGGTTTTTACATTTACCAATTATAATGGTTTAAAAATATCAAAATGTAGCTTGTAGCACATTTATAGGTGTCGATGCTGCACATATTCATTACATTGCTTATAAAGATAAAGTTAATTATGAATAAAAAATTGTAATCTCATAATTTCAAAAAGCGACCACCTTTTTTATTCTGTCTTACATTTATTTTTGAAAAATAAAATCATATAAAGCTTTCTATTACTTATTTATTACTTATTTCTATTACTTAATATATATTGCATTATTAAACATGCTTCAGCAATGTAAAAAACAGTTTTACAGTTGTATATCTGAATCCTGTAATAATATATTTACAAAAACCAAAAATTGTGTTTCACGGTTTTTACTTTTTATCAAATACAATGGTTTAAAAATATCAAAATGTAGCTTCTAGCATATTTATAGGTGTCTATGCTGCAGATATTCATTACATTGCTTATAAAGATAAAGTTAATTATGAATAAAAAATTGTAATCTCATAATTTCAAAAAGCGACCACCTTTTTTATTCTGGTTTACATTTATTTTTGAAAAATGAATCGTTTATAAAATCATATAAAGCTTTCTATTACTTATTTATTACTTACTATTACTTAATTCTATTACTTAATATATACTGCATTATTAAACATGCTTCAGCAATGTAAAAAACAGTTTTACAGTTGTATATCTGAATCCTGTAATATATTTACAAATACCAAAAATTGTGTTTCACGGTTTTTACTTTTTATCAAATATAATGGTTTAAAAATATCAAAATGTAGCTTCTTGCATATTTATAGGTGTCTATGCTGCAGATATTCATTACATTGCTTATAAAGATAAAGTTAATTATGAATAAAAAATTGTAATCTCATAATTTTAAAAAGCGACCACATTTTTTTATCCTGGTTTACATTTATTTTTGAAAAATGAATTAATTATAAAATCATATAAATCTTTTTATTACTTATTTAGCTCTATATATTGCATTATTAAACATGCTTCAGCATCATAAAAAACAGTTTTACAGTTGTATATCTGAATCGTGTAATAGTATATTTACAAATACCAAAAATTGTGTTTCACGGTTTTTACATTTACCAATTATAATGGTTTAAAAATATCAAAATGTAGCTTGTAGCACATTTATAGGTGTCGATGCTGCACATATTCATTACATTGCATATAAAGATAAAGTTAATTATGAATAAAAAATTGTAATCTCATAATTTCAAAAAGCGACCACCTTTTTTATTCTGTCTTACATTTATTTTTGAAAAATAAAATCATATAAAGCTTTCTATTACTTATTTATTACTTATTTCTATTACTTAATATATATTGCATTATTAAACATGCTTCAGCAATGTAAAAAACAGTTTTACAGTTGTATATCTGAATCCTGTAATAATATATTTACAAATACCAAAAATTGTGTTTCACGGTTTTTACTTTTTATCAAATATAATGGTTTAAAAATATCAAAATGTAGCTTCTAGCATATTTATAGGTGTCTATGCTGCAGATATTCATTACATTGCTTATAAAGATAAAGTTAATTATGAATAAAAAATTGTAATCTCATAATTTCAAAAAGCGACCACCTTTTTTATTCTGGTTTACATTTATTTTTGAAAAATGAATCGTTTATAAAATCATATAAAGCTTTCTATTACTTATTTATTACTTACTATTACTTATTTCTATTACTTAATATATACTGCATTATTAAACATGCTTCAGCAATGTAAAAAACAGTTTTACAGTTGTATATCTGAATCCTGTAATAATATATTTACAAATACCAAAAATTGTGTTTCACGGTTTTTACTTTTTATCAAATATAATGGTTTAAAAATATCAAAATGTAGCTTCTAGCATATTTATAGGTGTCTATGCTGCAGATATTCATTACATTGCTTATAAAGATAAAGTTAATTATGAATAAAAAATTGTAATCTCATAATTTCAAAAAGCGACCACCTTTTTTATTCTGTCTTACATTTATTTTTGAAAAATAAAATCATATAAAGCTTTCTATTACTTATTTATTACTTATTTCTATTACTTAATATATATTGCATTATTAAACATGCTTCAGCAATGTAAAAAACAGTTTTACAGTTGTATATCTGAATCCTGTAATAATATATTTACAAATACCAAAAATTGTGTTTCACGGTTTTTACTTTTTATCAAATATAATGGTTTAAAAATATCAAAATGTAGCTTCTAGCATATTTATAGGTGTCTATGCTGCAGATATTCATTACATTGCTTATAAAGATAAAGTTATTATGAATAAAAAATTGTAATCTCATAATTTTAAAAGGCGACAACATTTTCTATCCTGGTTTACATTTATTTTTGAAAAATAAATTGCTTATAAAATCATATAAAGCTTTTTATTACTTATTTAGCTCTATATATTGGATTATTAAACATGCTTCAGCAATGTAAAAAACAGTTTTACAGTTGTATATCTGAATCGTGTAATTGTATATTTACAAATACCAATAATTGTGTTTCACGGTTTTTACTTTTTATCAAATATAATGGTTTAAAAATATCAAAATGTAGCTTCTAGCACATTTATATGTGTCTATGCTGCAGTTATCCATTACATTGCATATAAGATAAAGTTAACTATGAATAAAAGATTCTAATCTCATATTTTAAAAAAGCGACCACCTTTTTTATTCTGGTTTATATTTATTTTTGAAAAAGGAATTGTTTATGAAATCATATAAAGCTTTTTATTGCTTATTTAGCATTAGCTATATATAATGCATTATTAAACATTCTTTAGCAATGTAAAAAAAACAGTAATGTTTTACATATCAGAATTACGTAATGATGCATAAGAACAGATAATACAACTTTGGAACTTTCAACATGCAAGAGTTCGAAAGGTTACGCATAAAAAAAGAAACATTTTTAACGTGATTACTTAAATGATTAAGATTCAATAAATAAAAAACAGATAAATACATACCTATAAATAAATTCAGTTATAAGCTGCAGTCTGTAGCACAAACATCACTACATAACGAAACGAGTTCCGATACAACATACCGCCACACACAACATGCCTCAGACGTAAATATTTCAAGATGGCGCGTTCATTCGTTGCCATTTCTTCCAATCTCAAAACGGGGAAGCCATGGAACCTAAATTAGTTAGAGTGCGTGTCTATTTCAGAGTGACGTTTGCTGGAGGACATTTTGCGTATGCAGTTTTTACTCATTTTGGAATGACTTTTGCTGAAAGATTTGATTTGGATATGATTTTATCCGATTTAGGGATTTTATTATTTTTTAAACCTAAATTGGGTACAAGACTAATTTGGAGTTGCTCTGTTTTGGGATTTAATTTTTACAGTGCAGCTGCAGTCTGGCGCGTCGGCTGACCTTGACGACTGCGAAACTAATCCGCGCATAACACAGGCACCCAAACGAATTCTGGTGAACTAAAACCAAACTTGTTTTCACCAGTTATCGTGTAGGGAAAGAATTACTCATTTAACATAAGAGGTTTCGGTGTTATGATTTCTTTAAATCTAGGCATTATTTTTCGATGACCCTGTATTTTAAGTCAGTTCATAACGCTATGACTTATATTTTTTGCATGAAACGCATCACCTCATAACTGATTTCGGAAAAGCTGAATTTTCTCCTATTGTTCTGCAAGAGTGTCTGGCCAAAAACGCAACTAATGGCAACGACCAAGGGCCGTACTTGCCGGGTATGGCCTCGTATGACTTTTTACTGTTCACGAAGATAAAATCACCACTTCGAGGAAAATGTTTTGTATCAATTGAGCCTACAAAAATTAATTCGCAGAAGGAACTAAAGGTCATACCAAAAAAGTATGGAAGATTGAGTCTTGCGCTGGCATAGTTGCATTAAATTCTATGGGGTCTACTTTGGAGATTGCAAAATAAATTTTGATGATTTTTTTTTTGTGTGTGTGTGTGTGTGTGTTTTAAGAATTCTGAGTACTTTTGCCACAGAAGGTATAATACAGAGTTAAAAGACGTAGCACATGGAAGAAGTGAAAAATCTAGGGGGGGGGGTATACAAATTTATGTGGGGTACAATGAAACCAGTCGGTCTATAAACAGAATCTAAGCAAACAAATTAACCATATTTGTAGCAAATAAAGGAAAGAAAAAACAAAAAACTTGGTGTTTGTTATTTTATTTCGATTAAATTTAATGACTCTGAAAGCCTTTTCAAATTTTACTTACCTAAAATATTGAATGAGAAGAAAAAGTAATGAAATAAAAAAAATTACTTTCATATTCCCAAATTTCAAACCTACATGAATTAACATCTTTTGAATTAGTTAATGTATTGAAAAAATACACAAACAGAAACACGTACATGGAAAAGCATTTGAAGCACTAAACATTTTTAATTATGTATTTTATGTATATTTTAAGGAATTTGTTCCGCTCTTATTAATTTTTATCTTCGTATTTGTTTTAATTAAAAATTCCGTTTTTGAATAAAGCCCTCCTATAAACAACCGGTTCATTCATACTACCAAAATGCATTTGCAATATTTTTTTTTAATTTTCCTAAGAAAATATGTATTGAAATTTTCTGAACCATTTAAAATTTCAAGCAAAGTTTTCCTATTGTTCTATGTCCCCCCTTCGATTTCTGTGTTCGTTGAGAATGATTTTTTTCGCTAATATTAAATACAACACAGTCCGTGAATAGTTTTTCCAGGATGCTTGCATAATTTTTTTATTGTTTTAAGCTTTAAATTAGCTACTGCTGCAGCGATTTCAGAACGTTTTATGCTCCTGCCCCCCTTGTAAATTTTGAATTAAAAAAAAAAACTTCTGTGTGGACATTACCGTCTTAAAAATGAGCACCATATCAATTTGCAACTTCTTAGCCCTAAAACTTCTAAGTGAATCATAATTTAGAACGTTTTTGGAACGATTTCCGTATGAATCACTTTTTTTTTTAATTTCAATTTTTTTAGAAATAGCTGTTAGCGAACCTTTACATATTAAAACTATCAAATATGAAATACCAATAATACCAATTTTAGAATTATTTTTCCTAAACAGACGCTATATTAGGGCAGAGTTGGTCACAAATATTTTGACACCATTTCTTTTCAAACCGTCTTTGGTAGTTCCGAAAATTACCTTCCAGAAACAAACAAGCGTTTCAATCTAAAACCGCATTTCGTTTATCCGTAGGCAAATGGCTTTAAATACAGGGTGATTCATAATGAATGGGACGAAAAGAAAACATGATTGTGAACGTTGTAATTAATATATTTAGAAAATGCAAATTTACCTCAAAACTAAATTTATTCAAGTTTCTACAGGTGTTCAATATGTGCCCCTCCGGTGACACGACAAATTATAATGACTGATATCTGTACGGCTTGAATTGGAGACGCTTCCATAAAACACGCCACACCGTTGTCTGAGGGACAGCCAGTTCCACACCTACACGTAGCGTTGATTTTGAAGTACTCCGTAAAAACGAATCACGAATTCTTTCAACCACTCCGGGTTTTGTTTCTTTTCGTCCTGGGCTTTTGTTCTTGCATAAGCAGCCAGTAACCTGGAACTGCTTCACCCACCTGCTTATGTTATGCCGATGCGGTGGTTGTTTACGAAATTTCGTGCGAAAATGTCTTTGCACAACAGTTAACGAGGAGGTTTTGGCATATTCGAAAACGCAGTACGCTTTCTGCTGCATGGACGACATTTTGTTTAACAGCGCCTCTAGCGGCGAGTTCGTCATTCGATGATTTTTCCCTGTTGCCAAATAAAACTTGTATAATTGTAGTTGCAGAATAAATTTGTTTCGGTTGAATAAATTCATTATGGCAGTCACACTGCGCTATTCTTTTTGGTCCATTTATTATGAATCACCCTGTATATTTTCTGATTTTATTCTCTGGCTGCGAACGAAGTGTCTATCTATACCATGGTTTTTTGGAAATATAAAAATGATATTCAATTCAATTCCTTTTTCAGTTTTGTTTACGCTACGAATGATATTTTGAATGCGGATAACAAAGTAGTACTGGAGATTATGGTCAACTAAACACGAAAATTTGTAAAACATTTAAAATTTTCAGTTCGAAGATAACTTCCTGTTTGATGTTGTGCATCGTTCTAATCTTAATCTTCCCATTTGTTAGATTATCTTCTATGATCGAATAATATTTCATAGTTTGTAAACAACAATTACTAATGTTATCATATTTAATCTTCAGGCATAAATTTCTTTTTTAGACAATTCTACAGCCCACTAGATGCTCCGAGGTTGATTTCATAAGGGCACCGTGGAATTTTATTTCAGCAAAAATCGAAAATTATTTTTGCACGCATTATTATTCTCCAATTTGTTCTGAATCATTTGCGAAAAACCGCATGCAGATACGATTATCTATACTTCTATACTCATATTATAAAGAGGGAAAAATTGTTTATTTGTGGGAGATAAGCTCAGGAACTACCGAACCGATTAAAAAGGTAATGGTATCAAAATGACGGTGTTCGCCCAACTTAGAACATAGGCTATATCTTATGTCGATGCCACTACCCCAAAGGGGGTGCGGGAGCAAAAAACGTTCTAAAAATGCAATTTTTGCGTTACTGAAGGGCCTAGAAATATGAAATTTGGAATATTAGTTACTTATAAGTTATAAATGATGTCTAAGAACAGTTCTTAAACAATTCGAAATTTAAAACGGGTGAGAATGCACAAAAAGCGTTCTAAAGAACGTTCTAAATGGTAGTTTCTACATAATCTCAGGAAATACTGAATCGATTCCAAAAGTAATGGTATCAAAATGATGGTGTTAGTCCAACATAGAACATAGGCTATATTTTATGTCGGTGCCACTACACCAAAGGGGGTGCAGGAGCAAAAAACGTTCTAAAAATGCAATTTTGCGTTACTGAAGGGTCTAGAAATATGAAATTTGGAATATTAGTTACTTATAAGATATAAATGGTGTCTAAGAACAGTTCTTAAACAATTCGAAATTTAAAAGGGGTGAAAATGCACAAAAAGCGTTCTAAAAAACGTTCTAAATGGTAGTTTCTACACAATCTCAGGAAATACGAAACCGATTTAAAAAATAATGGCGTCAAAATGATGATGAAAATCCTTGCTCCACATAGGCTATGTTTTATGTCGGTGCCACTACCCCAAAGGGGGTGCAGGAGAAAAACGTTCTAAATTGCGGTTTTTGCGTGACGGAAGGGCCTTGAATCGTGAAATTTAGAATGGCAGTTAGTTATAAGATATCAATTATCTCTAAGGACATTTCCTAAAAAAATCGAAATTTAAAAGGGGGGGGGGGTCAAAAAGCGTTGTAAAAAACGTTCTAAATTGCAATTTCTATACAAACTCAGGAAATACTGGATCGATTTCAAATGTAATGGTGTTAAAATGATGGTGACAGATCTTGCTCCAAGATAGGATATAATTTATATATGTTTCCACTAACCCAGAGGAGATGCAGGAACAAAATGAGCGAAAAGCGTTCTAAAAACGTTCTAAATGCCGATTTGTCACCAATATCTCAGGAAGAATCAAACTGATTTCAAAAGTAATGTTAAGAAATTGATGCTGACAGCCTCTGCTCTAAAATAGACGCTATTTTAAGTCGGTATCACTATCACCTAGACGTTGCAGGAACAAAAAAGCGTTCCAAATTTCGATTTTTGTGATCGGTAGGGGCTAGCAACTTAAAATTAGGCAAGGTACATATGTATTACATATAAATGATCTTTAAGAATAGTTTAAAAAAAATTGGTAATTTAAAAAGGGGTGAAAATGCGCGAAAAGCGTTCTAAAAACGTTCTAAATTGCGATTTCTACTAAATCTCTGGAAATTCCCAAGCTCTTTCAAAAGTAATGGTTGCAAATCAATGGTGACAGTCCGTGCTATAACATAGGTTATATTTTATGTTGCTGTCAATACCATCTTAGGGTTGCAAAAGCAAAACATGTTCTAATTTGCGTTGAAGTATGGCATGTTATTTACTTACAAGATGCAACTGCTTTCTATGAACTGTCGAAATAAAATTTCAAATTTAAAAAGATGAAGTGAGCGAAAAGCGTTATAAATTACAATTTTTATGTAATCTTTTCAAATACCAAACCGATTAAAAAAATAATGATAACAAATTGTTGGTGATAGAACCTGCTCAAACATAAGGTATATTTTATGTCTGTGCCACTACCACCAGAGGGTTGCTGTAGCTAAAAACTTTCTAAATTGCGATTTCTGTGATACTGAAAAGGCTAGAAACTTTAAATATGGCATGGTAGTTACTTATAAAATATAAATGCCCTCAAAGGACTGTCGAAAATAAATTCGAATTAAAAAGGGGTGAAGTGAAGGGGGGGGGGTGCTAAAAGCATTCTAAAAAAGTCCTAAATTACGATTTCTACGCTATTTCAGGAAATATAAACCAAATATAAAAGTAATAGTTGCGAATCAATGGTAACAGTCTCTGATCCTACACACGCTATATTTTATGCCGATGATTCTACCACCTGGGATTCAAAGGAACAACAAACGCTATAAAAAAGGCCTTTAAAAGCTTTCTAAATTACGTTTCTGTGGAATATTAGGAAATAACAAACCAATTTCAAAATTTATGTTGGCAAATTAATGGTGACAGTTCCTATTTCAACATAGCCCTTTATGTTGAGAGAGGTGGTAGTACTTGGAATTTGACATGATGGTTAATTTTAAGATGTAAGAAGATGGTTTCTAAAAAATTCAAAACTTCAAATGAATACTGAAATGAGCGTATTAATTGAGCATAAAAGTTTCAAAATATTTTCTAAATTATTATTTATTTAGTTTTATTTCGTTTTATTAATTTAAGTCTCATTTCTGCCTTATGCAGTGTAACAATGATGTTTAATCAAACTGTGTTTTAAATAGTAATTTTTTTAAATTATTCCTAAAAGTAATAAGTACCTTTTAATAAAATAAAATATTACCTTTTAATAAAATAAAAATTTAGTTAGTACCTTTTAATAAAAATTAGACATATAAATATCACTTGGCATATTTCAAATATTACGCGAGCAAAGCCGCGGGGTTTGCTAGTTTTTTATAAAGTTACAAGCGTTTGAATTTTGTACACAAACGTATTTTCGGTCCGTTAATATTGCTTTAAATCTATTTTTTTTTTCAAAACTAATTTTTCAACGTTTTTAAATTTTTAAAATGCACCATGCATCTTAATTTTTCAACAAAGTTTATGAAATTGATAAGGAAGAAATCTGACACTTCTTACAAAGAAACTGTGCATGCATTTTAAATTTCGGCTTCATTAAGATAATGAAATTTGATTTTTAACTTATTAAATAGCAAAATTTTGATGAAAATCAACGTAAAATTCAGAAAAAAGATCTCTGAAAAATCATCTATTCAAGGAATTAAAACATCGATACACAGATTTGTTTGTAATAGAGTTTTATGTGATTAAAATGCAAAATCGACAAAATATCTCAAAAATTAAGAGGCATGGAGCATAATAAAATCTCGTTTTATATTTTATTAACCAGTTTGAAAAATGGTTATTGTCCTCTGTCAGGATAGTAAATCAAAAACATATCTGAAGCATTTTATTGGTTGTATCCGCATTTTATTTGTTTTCTGATTGGTCTATACAGTAATCTGTATTTTCCATTTACTTTCAACAGAGATGGATATTTCTGTTGCCACTATGACAAAAAAGTAATAAAAACTACAAAAAAAAAAAACAATAACTCAGAAACAAATTGAGATACAGCTTTCAAACAAATTGCATTTAAAAGTACATTTTTTCTCTATACGACGGTGTAAAAAGTAATATTGTGGTATGTTTAGAAGTTTAAGAATGAAATATCATTTAAAATGGGTCCAGGAATATTAATGTTTAATCCATGGCGTACGTAATGTATGACCAGCTCCGTAGAAGTTTAAAAATTTACAGTACCGAAAAATGTAATCCCTGACGTACGTAATGTATGATCAACTCCGTGCGATTTTTTATGTCTTAAATTTTAGTCTTTGAAAAAATCATTTTACAAATGGTCGTTGTAATTTGTTAAATTGCATTTCTTTTTTTATTATTATTATTTTATATCTTAAAATCTTAAAATTGTTATATGATTGGAAATTTCTTTTAAGGTGTTCTGAATATTTATTATAAAATGTATATTTCCACAAAAGTTCATATTTCTATGATGAAAATTAAAAAAACAAATTTTTAACGTGCACCGTCCCCTTAAATGTTGGTATGTAATAAGTGCAAACCCATGACGCGCACATCAACCAAGCCTTTCAGATTTTCCCGCGATTTTCATTCAAACGATTTGTAAGTATGGGCTAGGTTCGTAAATATGGTTTGGGAAATATCCCTTCCCCAAACTTGGCCTAACTAATCAGTCGTAAAA
The DNA here is from genome assembly GCA_963932465.1 of Maratus speciosus. NCBI lineage: Eukaryota > Metazoa > Arthropoda > Arachnida > Araneae > Salticidae > Maratus > Maratus speciosus. Next base: position 132,578,339 of record OZ010799.1, read on the forward strand.
AAAGGTATCGTTAAATTCTACTCTTTTTTAGGTGCGTTCGTAATTATATAAATACAGTGCACTCCCGATTATCCGGGTTAATCACCGAGAGAGGTCGCATGGACAATCGAAAAACACAGATAATCCAAAAAACTCCTGTTTATTAAAGAAAAATCAACACCAGTACAAATATATAACAATTACTTATATTTGCGTGCTGTATAGCATCAAACTACGAATTTTCTTTTTTTATATTTACTGCTTAAAGAAATCTGTAATGCATCTTTTCTTCTGCTGTTTGTTCACCTCTTGTCTTATATCGATACATACTTTACGAACGGCAGTAATATCACCGTAATCATATTTTCTTTCTCCCGTATAGTCTAACAAAGTTTCTAAAGATTGTCGAGAAATAGAATGAGAAATTGTATTTCCCTCATTTAGTACATCTTTTGAATCAGTACTATCATCACTATTAGATTTAACAACACAGTTATAAACGATACCTTTATCTGTCAAATACTGCACTGTAAGAAAAAAAATCTGTAAAGTTACTGAAGTTTTTCTACGAAACTGGAATTCCTAGAACTTTTTATGTAACGGCAACAACAAAAATTCCTGTAACAGACGCTGTTAGAGGAATGTTTGTTGTTGCCGTTACATAAAAAGTTCTAGGAATCCCAGTTTCCTAGAAAACTTTAGTAATTTTACAGATTTTTTTTACAGTGTGGTAGTAAGGCTCACATGCCCTCCCATGCTCTTTAACCCCACCCGTCAAATAGGTTTCAGAGCGTTCGATATTATCTCTACGTATTTCACAATACTCTCATCCAAACCTGAAAAGATTCTAATTCACATCAACATCGATTTTATATGCATGATAAAAATGAAAATGTTATTATTATTTTACTTTTTTTTTCTTTTTTGTGAGTCCGGAAGGAGCACGGATAATCGAGAGTACACTGTACGTAGCACCTATACTGTAAAAAAAAATCTATAAAGTTACTAACGTTTTTCTAGGAAACTGGGATGTAAACGGCATTTTTATGTAACGGCAACATCAAAAATTCATATAACAGATATGCTTTTGCACCGAAAATGAAAAAATCTGTAAGGTTACTAAGAATTTTTTAGGAAACTGGGATGCCTAGAACTTTTCATGTAACTGCAACCATGGTTACAGATAAAATTTTAGTAATTTTAACAGATTCATTTGTAAAGCTACAGATTTCTGTAGCTTTACAAAAGCTAGTTTTGTAGATTTACATCTTTTTTTGTACAGTTACAGATGAAAGTTTAGTAAGCATGTAACTTTACATCTGTAGAACTACAGATTTTTTTTTAATAGTGTATGGTCGCCGTCTGGTCCGTCAGTCTGTCTGTCCGTCTGTCCACATATAACAGTGCAAAAACTTCCCAACCGAATGGTTTGAAATTTAACATATATAACCGTTGCATAATTTCGTCGAGTCATTTCAAATTTTATAAAAATCGAATCAAAACTTTAAAAGATTAATAAAAGTTTTTTTTTCATTCTATTAAATCCTATCATACGCAATAAATTCAATGATATACCCATTACAGATAATGATTCTAGGTTAACGTGGTGATTACGTCCTACTTAAGGGGGTCCGGGACACAAAAATCTTCAAATTTTGCAAATACATTTTATTTCATAAAAAATTTCTCTGTTTTTTTCCTGCTTAAAATGACATTTAAATCATGTTTATATCTGAATTAGAACAAAAAATATTAATTTTTTCGTTTTGGTTTGTTTTCAAAATCTAGCTTTCAAGCAATGGCTGTCATGGAAACGACTTCTTGTAAAAATGCGTTTTTCTTCATGATAGGTTTTTTCACCATTTCTCATATTTAAATTCTTATAACGCAAGAACCGTTAAAGATACAGGGTTCAAACTCGGAACATATCATTTTCAATTGTTTTACTTTAATTTTGATTCAGCATATTTGAAAAAAATATTTCACTTTAGAAAATATGATTCTTTTTTTTAAAGTTGCACCATTTTTTTTTTAATTTTTTCGTTAAATATTTTTAATTTTTTTTTATAAATTAATATTTTTAAAAATGCTGAATCAAAATTAAAACTGATGTATTTCTGTTTATATAAATGAAAAAAAAATTGAAATTCTAAAAATAATATTTCGAGTTATAACGATTTTAAATTACCTCACTTTTTTAATAAATTTTAAATTTAAATTAAAAAAAATTCTAAGAAGTTTTATCATGTGATTTTGTTTACAAATTTTAAGGTTAACCATCACAAAAAAATTCAGAATTTTAACTCAATAAATCAAAATTATTTTAAAATGTGTCCCGGACTCCCTTAAGATAGAGTCCTATTATTTCCATATTACCGAATTTAATATAGATAATCGTAATAAATTTTGTATTCATGCATTTTTGCATAAGAGAGTAACAACTATTGCACCGAAATCTAAATATTTATAAAACTGGTTACAGTACGAAAGCACCCCTTTTGCCATGTATGACGCACAATTTCCGACTTATTTTAATCAAGATTATAAGCTTTGGAATGACTTGAAACTTTGAAATTTACATTTCAGGTGAAGACTGTTGTTGTTGACGCATTCTTTCTTTTTACCAGACTGAAAAGAAGGGTTATGTGTTTCACGCGTATCTGTGTATGTGGATTTTTTACACGAAACATCCCAACGGCTAGATGGATTTTTATGAATGAGGTCTCTATCAATTCGTCTTAATGGCCCGATGGTTATAGGTTAGGTCTTGTTTTTATAAATTCAAAATGGCAGCCGTAAAATACAAAATGGCGGTAGAGACGAAAAAAAAAATTACGCGTCCTATTGAGTGGCATATCATTAGATAGATCTTTCAAAATGAAGACGATGTTTCATTGACTATTTCACAGTCAGAAGCTCCGTTTAAGTACTATACAACTTGGAAGTTGTGTAGGTAGGATCTCTTAGTTTTACTGCAACTCTAACCTTCATAGACATCTATAGGCCTCATCAAAACAGTGTTTAAAGATAGGAACTAACAATAAAACAGAACTTAAAAGTCATCAGTACAAGTTAATACAAAAATAGGTAAGTAATATAAAAAATAGTTTCACACTGATGAGAATTAATTAGTTCGCTTTTTACGCAGTCGGTTTTTTTGATTTTTTAAATTTAATTCGATTTGCAATTTGTAAAAATGGTAAAACAAACAAACAAACAAACAAAAAAGAAGTAAGTTTTGAAGTAATGACCCAACATTTTCTTGAACTGTTTTAACTTAAGATTGAGGAAAAAGACATATATATATATGGAAAGAATTGGAAAATAATGCTATAAAAACGCATATATGAGGCACAATGAACCTCTTGGGCATAAATAGGATCGAAAGAACTAGAATACATCTTAAATTTTAATCGTATTAAAAACAAATTGTAAATTTTACGTCAAACGTGGCAAATGAGATGCGTTTGTACTATTACTAATTTTATGAATATTCAGATCTTGGTGCAATAGCTGTTGCACTCTTATGAAAAATGCAAGAATACCAATTGTATTACGATTATCTATATATATATTACACTATCATACGTGGCTCAGAAATCGCGATTAATTGTTAATTGTTTAATGGCAAAGCCCGAATGAAACGCCATCTCATTGGTTATTGAACAGCATTTAATGCAAATCCACATCTATAAAGGGGCGTTACTATAGGAGGGACCCTGTCTGCCGCCAAATGCC